>SMDT01002003.1:0-56922 GCA_005392925.1 Aquilaria sinensis | reverse complement strand
GTTAATGCAATCAAAGAGCTTGGATTTGGATCTCTATTCAACATAACATGCACCAGGCTTTTCCCAAACCTAGTACAGTGGCTAGTGGAACATTTTAACCCAGATGACACAACCTTGCGCATATCCAAACATTCAACCATCAAGATAACTGCTGAAGATGTGCATAATGTGTTAGGGATTCCCATTGGTCCAAGGGTGGTTGATGAACAACCTTATTCTCGTGCAAATGACCCGGAACTTTGATAGTGGAGAATGCAGCATGGGAAGGAAAATGGACCATTGACAAGTCAAATTTCAAGCATAGTGACTAACTCATCAAATGCAGATCAAGATTTCAAGCTTCACTTTGTCATCTACATAGTCACAAAGCTGCTTGTACCATCCAATAGATCCAGCTGCAATTGGAGGGTTCATAAAGCATTGAAGGATCTTTCTGCATGCCATCAGCTGAACTTCTGTGCCTACACCTTGAACACACTTGCTACCCAAATTAGCAAGTACAAAGAGGACCCTGTCAACAACCAATGCATTGGTGCATGCCTCTACTTCCTACAGGTAAATGTGTCATGTTTATCTGTCAACAACTTTCATACTAACTGGTCTTAAATGTGCAGATGTTTTATCTTGATCAGGTAATGTTCAGGGGGAAAACTCTTAGAGTTTTCCCATCAATCACAGGTTGGACAAATGATATTGTCCTCAGAAGATTAAATGAAGAGAGAAGTCAAGGTGGATTTGGCAAAGGACAAATACTATCAGCCAATCTTCCTTCCGCTGATACTCCAAAAGCTGATGCTCCAAAAGTACCAAAGAAGTCTGATCACCCTGAGCAGCCAGAGAAGAAGGCTGACCAGACTGCTGCAGAAACTCAAGAAAAATAGCCTGAAGAGCCTCAAAGCAAAGAGCAACCAGCAGAAGGTAAGCCTGAAAGCAAGGAGCAACAACAGCCTGCTGACTTTGAAAGCAAGGAGCAACAATAGCCTGCTAACTCTGACAACTCATTCACAGCAAGAATGAAGCAGTTAAATAATAAGGTTCAAGAGGCAGCTCTTGCAATGAAAAGAATGGAAGAAGAAATTGCAAGAGTTTGTGAGCTGTTCCTTCTTGTTACAACTCCATTTGCAAAGCTGATACAGAGGTCGCATGAGCTCAATCC
This sequence comes from Aquilaria sinensis, assembly GCA_005392925.1. Lineage (NCBI taxonomy): Eukaryota > Viridiplantae > Streptophyta > Magnoliopsida > Malvales > Thymelaeaceae > Aquilaria > Aquilaria sinensis. Next base: position 55,766 of record SMDT01002003.1, on the reverse strand, counting down.
TGGCACTGCTGAAAGCAGCCTATGGGATAAGAAATTCATTCTCCAAGTTGAGCAAGTGATGGATGCAATGGAGAAAGCAAGGCTGGCACAGATTGCACTGTAATCTAAAAATGTCTATTGCACACCTGATGAGCAAAATGATAATGATCAGGAGCTTGAAGACCTTGCTCAACCATTTGTGCTTGACTTGCCAGATGATGAAGGTCCAATACCAACAGTTCTAGACTTTGATCTAGAAACTGGACCTTCTTTCAATTTGGGAATAGATGGAAGTCAGGAGAAAGCTGATAGGCCAGCTAGAGCAAAGAAGAAATCAGTTTTCTTGAAATCCCCATATCTCCAACGGTTCAAGAAAACACTCCCTTTATACCTCACAAGCACAGAGTCTATTGTTGTAGACTATGCATGGAGCACGAAAAAAGCACTCAAGTAAGTGTCGCAGCAAAAAAAATTTATTAGCCAATGATCATTTATTTCAATTACTACAAATTTACTGAGAACTGTCTACTGCTTATATTTCAATTGCAGTGAGCTGCTGGCAAAATTCACACCAGATGTCTTCAACTTTAGGAATGAATTCCACAGTTTAAGACCTGAAAAATTGGTTTTTGACTCTATAATAACCGCCTATGCTTATACTTTGAACCAAAAAGAGTTGAACAAAGAGTTTCCAGAGCGTTGCTTCCTCCCCAGCCATGCATCTGTAAGTAAAACCCTGTCTGTAACATCTTAAAAACTCACTCTGTTTAAGTCTAACATCTATTTAATAATCTTTGTTACATGTCTGCATTTTCCACATAATTGTCAACAATAAGTTTGATCCTGAAGTTGTCAAGAAGAATGCTAATAAGGAGAACAGCATATGCCAAATGCTCAACTTGTGGCTCCAATACAACCACATCACGAAAGAAATGTTACATGGTTGCAAACTTGTAAGTGCACACTTATTATGAAAAACTTGTTGCATGGTTGCACATGTACTACACAATTATTCATGGTATGCCAGGCCCTAAAATAAGTTTTTATGAAACAGCTGTTCTTCATATGTCCTAAAGATGTCCACTTCAGCATGTTCTGCATTAACACTGAAAGCAAGAAGATAGAGGTCATGGACAACAGGGATGAGGAGATGGGAAAATATGAACAGTTTCCCTTTCTTCTAGTAATCATTCAAAGTGTCTATTATTTCAATTCAAAGTGTCCATTATTTAAATACAAAGTGTCCATTATTTCAATACAAAGTGTCTATTATTTTAATTCAAAGTGTAATTTTTTCAATTCAAAGTGTCTTATCCAAAGTGTCTATTATTTTTATTAAAAGTGTCTATTATTTCAATTCAAAGTGTATATTATTTCAATTCAAAGTGTCTATCATTTCAATTCGAAGTGTCTTATGAAAACATAACACCGTTTACTTTTAACAGAGACAAATCATCAGCAAATGGCTTGACTCCTGGGAACATCCCCTTACATCTGAAATTGGAAGATACCAACCCACATTTGTTTCTTTGCTGTGAAAAAAGACCTACAGGCAGTACATGAGGAATGCAAAAGATTGTGCCATTTTTGCAATGAAACATATGGAATTATATCATGGCCAACCGTTTGTTTCTGACCTGGGACCGGTAACAACTATAACATCTATAATGTCTTCTTCATGCACTACCAAATTACTATTTATACACTTATTGTTTTTGACTTTGCATAAAGAAATCATGAATAAGTACAGAATGCAAGTTGCAGCTACTTTAATGTTGCATCCGCACAACCAGGTGAAAGATACTGTTTTGACAAATGCAAATAGACTACAAAATGCAAAAGCTGCTTAACTTGACTTATAGATAACATGTAGTTAACATGTGACAGTTGCTTACAGGTTAGATTGATAGCATGCACAAAATAGTTGTCTTCTTATATGTTTAGGAAGTAGTTTCATAGCTTGTGATATGTCTTCTTATAGGACAAAGTAGTTGTTAATCGTATTGTTTGTTACTGTTAGTGTCTGAAACAGTTGCTTTATATACAGTATGAATTTTGCAAAAGTGTCTTGTATAGATTAACAAAGTGTGTACTAACAGTAATTAAAGTGTTTAAACACTCATAATATGTAACTTAGTTGAGTGCATAAATTGTTAGTCGTATTAAAAACATAACAGTATAATCTTGGATCACTACATAAATTATTACTCGATAAAAACATAATCAATTAAATATCTAATCATTAATTATACGATTGGTTGAATACATGAATTCTTAGTCATATTAAAAACATAATTGTATAATCTTGGATCACTAAATAAATTATTACTCGATAAAAACATAATCAATTAAATATCTAATCCTTAATTATATGAAAAGGCGCCCAAGGACCGAAGCAGCACATATGTTCACAAAACGAAACAGTCTGACGTCTCTTCATAATACACAATATAACCGACCAAACACCTATTCATCACCTATAAAATGTGCAACCATAACCATAAGTTTTCAACACCTTTTCATCCTACACACTTGTTTAAAAAATGGACAACTTGAAACCGAGCAAGAAAATCTCCAAGCATACCCTCCAAAAAACAATTCAATCATTACCACATAATATGCTTACTGAGATACTCTCAAATGTTGGTGCTTCATCCATCAATGACCTTAGCAACGCTGCATAATCTTGCAAGGTCTTTCACAAGGCTGCAGATGATAAGTTGGTGTACCAAAGGTTGAACATAAATGATTTATCTTTCAGACCATTTCGCCCAAAAGAGTGTTATATCCACCAACGGTGCATGGAAGTTGAAAATACAGATGCCTTGACAGAAGAAGGTATCGCTCAATATTTTATAACTGTAAATGAAACGAAGGGCTCAAACTCCTCAAAAGAGCAGCCGAAAAGGGCAATAGTAAGGCCTAATACTTGTATGGAATAATAGCAATCATATCACCATTTCAGGAACATGAAAAGACCAAAGCAATGGAATTATTGTCTCTTATCATCGAGGGAAAAAATGGAAGGCAAAAGCCATGGAAGATTGCTGAATGTCGAAGGTTTGTACGACAAACATTTACTCGTTTATGGGCGCTTAACAAAAGGCTTGTTGCCATCGGACACAATCTTAAAGATTGTCAATCACCACATGATAGGCCAAATCTCCCTGACACAGGAGCGTACATATCAAGCCCAATTTGCTATAAGCCTTGCATGTGGAGATGCGAAGCAAAACTATTTTGCAAGTTCTTAAAAAGGACAGCTCCAAACATATAAATGTTATATTGTCTTTGAAATATATTTTATTTTATTTGAAATATGTATTATTCTACACACATTGTAAATTAAGAACTAGTATTGTAAATAAAAAAGAATTAATTGATATTGTAGAAACCATAGTCCTTATCATTCCCATATCCACTTAATTCTCTAGAAAATTCCACTATCACACTACATTTTTTATGTGTACTGTAAACAAATAACCTGTAGACATTTCAATAAACTTCAGCTGTAACTGTGAATTTAACTCTGTAGACATTTCAACAATGGTTTATAGACACTTTGACTATTCCTATCGAACACTATACTGGACCACCCTTGCGCCTACCACTGCCCTTACCACTGCCCCTGCCCCTGCCCCTGCCCCTGCATCCACGACCACGGTTGAAATCCACTCCACTCTTCTTCTGCTTTGATCCAAATATATTAGATGTCACAAACGCAGGATTCAAAACATCCACTTCACAACAAGACCCAGCACTGTTAATTGTCTGACACTCTTTGCTGGCATTGGCAGTTCCAACCTTCATCTTCAAAATATGCTTCTGCATTGACAACAGTCCTTGCTCACACACATACCTACATTCCTGATCTTTTTGACACTCAATCACCAATGATAAAAAGCCCATCATCATGTTAGTATGCCAAGCAATTGTAGAAAATGCATCACCACACAAATATTTCCCATCCTGATCCATAACAATCCTTGCTTCCTTGGTCCAACGGTGAAGTATATACTGCTTAGGAATTTCATGCACATTATTCACATTCAACACACGCAATGAATGGCAACAAAGCAAGCCCCTCTCCTCAAACAACATACATGAACAAGACACAGACAATGAAGCAGCATCATACTTAAAATTAAATTTCCTCCAATCTTGATTCCCAACCAAAACCTTATATTCAATGACACCACCAACCTCAGAAACAGCCTTTGACTCAGCAAAAACACCAACAAATAATTCCTTTTCAAACTCTTTCAAGATAGTACGAGTGTATACCTTAGAAGCATCAACCAATATCTTTGAGTGTTCAGCCCTCACATTCACCACTCCAATATTTTGAAAATCTTCTTCAAGTGCTCTATTTCTCCAGTCTTTCAACATGTTCTCAACAGCAGTGAAAACAGCAAACAAACCCATTTGCTTATTTGCAAGCGATGTCAGAACACTATTTGTGCTTTCACTACGTTGTGATGATCGAAGCCCTGCAGTCAAAACGTACACAAAGTGTCTGTTAATATCAAACAAATTGCCTAAGCATTATATTCAAAATCTCCATTAATCATGCACAAATTACACAGTGAAATTACCTGCAGAGAAAACGTGCTTGCATAGTGCTGGGCACCACTTAAACCTTGCTGCATACAAGTTCTTCAACCATCCCACATTACAACAGTTGAAACTCCCAAGCATCTTTGACCATGCATCATAAAACTCACTAGCAGTAGCACAATGATACAAACATCTATAAAACATTTTGGAAAAACTTTCAATGCACATCAAGCCCTTGATGTTCTTCTTGGCATTCTCACAAATATGCCACAGACATAATCTGTGCTGAACATCATAGAAAACATGGTCAACTGCAGATCCAATTGCACCATCCTGATCTGTCATAATTGTCTGAGGAAGCTTTCCACCCATGCCCCTCTTAAAACACTCAAAACACCAAACAAAGTGCTCCCTCTTCTGCCCCACAAGAAAAGCAACAGCAAAAACAACATTCTGTTTGTGATTGTTTAATTGAATAAACGGAACACAAAACATATTGTACCGATTGGTTCGAAATGTAGTATCAAACACAACGACGTCACCAAATGTTGTATAATCAGCCTTCATCACTTCATCAATTCAAATAAAACTACTTAATCTGTTTTCACTATCAACTAGCACCTCATAGAAGAAATCAACATCTTCTGATGCCCTACGCTTAAAAGTATCAAGCAGCAGCGAAGCATCCCTAATATCCAATTCAGATGCACGCTCAGCAAATAAGTAATTGTAAAACATTTGTTTAGTCAAGCCAAGTGACTCAAGCCCACCGACTTCATTTGATATAACCCTAATATCATCTGCAGGTCTAATCCCATTCCCCATCAAATCTACAACAGCTGTGAAAATATCTTTATTCAAAAATTTAGCTGACCGCAACAAATATCGCTGCCTAACAGCAACAAATGAATGATTATACTGTCCTAAATGAGCATGACATACCCACAATCCATCATCGCTCAACTTAACATGTATCACCGCATGACAATTACTACACTTATCAACTCTACGACGTTCAGCAGCCTCTTTCTTAACACTATCAGACTTTAAACCAGCATAGGAACAGAGGAACTCCTTGTGGTAAAGTGCATCATCCTTTCTACCACCCCTATATCCACTCCTTGCACAACGTATACTATAACCTTTAGAAATAGCATACTCTTAAAAAAAAACTCAGCCTCATCTACAGAATCAAAGGTTACTCCAACCCAGGTAACATTATCAGCAGAATTTACAGAATCAGAACCAACAGATAATGTGACATCACCAGCTGCACTTACTGCCATACAAAACAAAAACAAACCATGAAATAAACAAAGCACATATAAGACAAACAGGAAATCTTCAAAAAAACCCAATATCCTACCTGATTCAATTTCAGAGAACCGTCCACTACCTGCACAGGTAATTGTCTAAAAATAAGTCCAAATGTGTCCAAACAGTATACATAAAGTATCTAGTAAAAAAACAATAGCACAACCTGAATATACTTCAACACTTATAGATCGAAGTCCTTCACTCCCAGACAAAAGATGTCCACATCCTACAGCAAAGAGTGTCAAAGCATTATTCCCAAAATGTCTAAGCATTACAACCAAAATATACGAACAAAATCTACACAAGCAACCAAATAATACCTGAATCAACTTCCATACTCATAGACTGACATCCATCACAACCAGACGAGACATGTCCAGATACTGCACCATAAATTGTCTAAAACAATATGAAAAAATGTCCACAAAAAATGCTGGATACTTAAATACAACAAGTAAAAAAACCTGTATGCTTGGCAATTCCTTTATCACAGACATCACCTTCGCGCCATCATTGCCTTCACCGCCATAATCACAGAACCAATCAGTGACATCCTCATCAGAAAAATAAATCAACAACTCAATATTCAAAGGCTCGCCGTTTCCAACAACAACAAAAACCGCACTTTTGGCTGAAATAATAGTGTAAAAAACTTTGAAAACATTCGGATATAAGTGTTTCCTAGCCTGACCGCTCGTCGCGCTTGGCCTCACCCTGGCAACGCCTCGCCCTTGGCCGCTCTCTCAGATCTTCCTTGACTCGAGCATTGTCATGGGCTGCCGTCGGCGTCGAGCATGGAGATCGGAGAGGACGAAGGTTCTGGAACTCTTAGATCTCACGAACTGACCTGTGGGATATGGCAGTAATTAGATACAATAACTAGGGGTAAATGTGTCATTTACTTGCCTATGTGCAAATGAACATATGCGCACCGTATCCGTAGTAAAAAAGTAGTACTTACAACCAACAATATTTCAACTCAAACTCACAGAAAAAAAATGGAACACAATACTTTCCATTTATAGTTTTATCTTATATGATAATTATGCGGTTCTACACATTTAACAACCAATGTAAAAGTATATGTTGATGAGGAAAGAACTGGGCTTAGGGCTTACAGTTCATTCATGCCGAATGTAATGGGGAAATGACACGAGTTTCTCATAGTCCTCCTGCAAAACAAGACTGATATAAACATTTTTGTTGTGAGCAGGGTACAGTTACTTAAAGCATAATTCATCAATACAGTTACTTAAAGCATAATTCATCAATAGTAGAGAAACGGGCAATTGGCATAAAAACATAGGAGTTATGAAGCATTTCTGGTTCAGCAGCACAAAACAGGTCAATATTTCAACAGCATAAAAAGTACAGCTTAAACAACAATTACTGTGAAACAGAGTTTTTTTATCTTCAGGAATGAGAGCTGCTTCGGCGGTGGTGTATGTGTGTGTGAGAGATGCTAGAGCCATAGCCAGATTGAAGATCTTCAGGAAAAAGTCCATGGGCAAGTGCTGTTTTACAATTCCCATTCAAAAGCAACACATGAAAGATACAGCTGCTTTCAGTAAAGATAATGAAGATTCCAACAAAATCCAATTACCACCGTGGAAGTAAGAGGCTTCTTGTTAGCCAGGACAATACAACAACCCAAGCCGACCCCTTGTTTTAGTAAGTTAATAGTCTCAGAACTAGCAGAGCAATCAATCAAGGCTAGACCTGTTACAAAAAAAGACGCATTGATATGAAAAATTTGTGGGATGTCCGCCTGAGCTTCAGCGATAAAAGAATCGAAAATCTGGCTTCTGTTCGAAATTCAAGCAAGGAACTTTAACAACTTGGCACAAACCTGTCGATTTACCCAAAATGGATGCACATCTATCACCTTCATTTTTGACTCGGAGTCGTGAAACACTTGACAGCCACCTGTAGACACAAAATAACATACAGACCAGTCAGAAGAGCAGAACATAAATGATCATCATACCTCCCAAGCTTGTAAGCACCAGACTCACCAACACTACTAAGTTTTGACAAAGAAGAACCACTGGATTTGACATTGCAAATTTCTGATATTAAAGAGTCATTCAATTCCTCTCCCTGAACGTTCGATATAAGAACTCTAGATTTACTGTCACAAACTCCCACAACTCGCAAATGGACGCCCTGCCTTGCAAACAATGCAATACCCCATCAACGAAAAAAAAAATCTAATTCTCAACCATTCTACAAAAAACGAAGAGGATGTACACAAGCTCAAGACTGTCTGATTAATAGATTAGAGCCGTAGACGAATAGGTAGATGATGAATGATGCGTTCGCATCTTCGTAGTACGACATGGTAAGCCTGAAGGGGACTTCCGGTGAGGAGGGCGTCTGAAGAAGAGACTTCCGGGGAGAGATTGCCTGAAACACTCAAAGAACAAGGGTTAAGAGGTCGCCGGAGTGTTTTTCCGGGGGAGGAGCCTCCGACGCCCAAGTCAGTATTTGGCGGAATGAAGAGTGATAAGTAGAGAGTAAAGAATCTGTTTCTCTTGAGAGTTCAGTCTCTTGTCTCACTAAGGTCATTTTTCAAGTATTTAAAGGAGGGTGTTAGGAAAAGTCCGTTTAACATAGCCCACTCAGATCATGACATGTGCTCGGTTGGATGTGGTCCGTACCTTCGGGAATGGGGACCTCTAGCTGGCCATAGGCCGTCTTGGCCAGAAGTCACGGCCGTGGGAGGTCTGCGTGTCAGGGCGTGTACGAGGGCAGCGTGTCAGAACGTGTGCGAGGGCGGCATGTCAAAGGCTCCCTAACCATTTTTTTCGTATTCTCGAGATCTCTTCGGTGAAAGAGACCTCTTCAGGATAGGAGGGTTTCTTGCCGATGTTGCTCCAGTTATTCACAAGTCTCCTCAGCATGGATGATCCCCTTCAGAGGTGTTTTCCCTACTAAAGATGGTGAGTCAACCTCTCTCGAAGTTAGTCAGGTCACCTTATCGAGGGTGGTAATGCACCATGTTCCCAAGGTCAGTATTGTCATTCCCCAAGGCTGATGGTTGATCACTGAGGTCGAGGGGTTAGGGTGTCGGACCCTGTTTTCTTGAGGTTGGTGCTTGCATTCCTCGAGGGTGACGCCCACCTTTACCGAGGGTAGTGCTTCGCCAGAGCTTGGGGGCTTGAAGGGCAATAGCGCTTTGGTTATCACATGCCCCCCTCGGAAAGCTGAAGTGGAGACTTCGGTCAGCAAAATCTTTGGGGGCACTTCGTGGGACTTATTATAGAAGCCGTGTAGGAGATGCTTCGTCTCCCGAAGGTGTGCCTTCCCAGCCGAGGTAGCCTATGGGTGTCACTCCTTGCCCCTTGCCTAGTTCCTTGGTGTTTTTGAGGTGTGCAGCCCCCTTTTTTACTTTTCTTCTGCAGGTCAGTGGACCGGCACGTCTCGTAATCAGGCGTGTCACTTTGGATATGTGTGCCTAGGTTTTCGTGCTGTTAGAAGGCGTGCCCTTGTTTCCTGTGCTAGGCGACACGTGTCACACGATAATTGGGGGACAGTTGTGTCGGTTACATTAACCGCGTCTCTTCGCCTTCTATGGGCAATTATGGCAACGTTTCGCCTTCGAGGGGCAATTATGGCGACGATTCGCCTACCCCCCTTCGGTCTATATAAACCTCCTTCCCCTCATAGCTCCCACTTGCTTTCTTTTGCTTCTGTCCTGCTTTCGTTTGCTCTCAAGCCTTTCTTTCTTTTCTGCGGCGGTGCCATCGACGGAGCGATTTCCGACGAGCTTTTACGACAGCGTCCACCAATCCCAACTTCGGCAAAAGCTTTGGTGGGTTTGCCTTTCCAAGGCCCCTCAGTTTCTTCCGTTTCTATTTTTTCTAGTGTCCGAAGTTGCTTTCTTTTCCCAAAGTCGTTTGACATTCTTTCCCGAAGTCATTTTTCCATTTATCGAACATGTCTTCTCCCGCTCCACTTATGACTGTTCGTTCTCTTCCCAAGAGTTGGGCTTTTCTAGACTTTCATCCGTGCTGCACCACTTCGGAGAAAATGGAAAGGTGGGTAGCTAAATTCTTCCTCCTGTCTTACGCTGTGACTAGGTTGCCTACTGCAGGTATGCTTAGTTACATGTACCATTCGGACGAGGTTACTGTTTTCCGAGCCCAACTGAAGGCCGGACTTCGGTTTCCTCCGCCGAAGATGATTTGCGACTTTTGCCAATTCCATGGCGTAGCCGTGAATTAGCTTCCTCCCAACTCCTATTCTTACTTTAATGCTTTTCTCTGCATGTGTGGGGTTTTCAAGATAAAACCCCACTTCATCATCTTTATGCAGTATTACAAGCTCTATCCGGTCCCAAAGGGTGGCTTCTATTTCTTGCTACATCGGGGATCTGGGAGCAAAAAATACATGTTCACCTTCGCCACCAAGGATAGCTGGAGAGGGTGGCAAAAGAAATTATTTTTCCTCAAGGTGGACAAGGCGTGGTCGTATGTGCTAACCCGGTGGGCGCACGGGACGCTGGAGACGGATGTTGTTGATCCCAAGAAGTTGCTAACTCCTGAGTTAGCAGCGAGGTTTGAGGACTTTGACAGCCGTATCCGAGCTGTCGCCGACTGGGATGCCGAAGTCCTACTGCGCTCCTTGTATCCCTTTCCCATCAAGTGGGACCTCATGACCGCAGAGGTTCTTCAGGAGTTAGGAGTGATCAAGGAGCACAAAACCGACCTCGGCATGCCAACGCCTGCCATCGACGGGAATAAGGCGGGGTTGGTGATGCTCATTTGGAAGGAGCTCACATACGAAGCCCTTGTTAAGAGTAAGTCGCTTTCCGAATTTTGCCATAAGTACCCCTTTTGACTTACACTGATATTTTCTTCCTTTTTCAGAGATGGGTGACCAGTCAGCTACCTTCTACAAGTCCCTCTTCCTCGGTCAAGCCGAGAAGGGGGAACAAAAGAAGAAGGCCGCCCCAAAGAGGCGGAAGGCGTCTGGAGGGGTGCCATCCTCGGCCAAGAAATTGAAGAAGGACCTTCTTCCCCCCCTCCGGAAGACGTTACAGACATCGGGGACCAGCCTTCGGTCCACGCCGACCCCCCATCAGAGCTGGCCGTTAGCTCCACTCCCCGGAGTCCTGTCACTTTGGCGGACATCTTGGGCACTTCGGCAGGAGGCTCTTCTGCTGAAGAGCTCGAGGAGCGAAGATGAAGCAAGGGAAAACACGTCCCTGCCGAAGTGGAGGAAGTCCACGACTCTGATGATGACATTGCCGAGGTTCCGCCAGGTTTGCCCCTTAGCCATTTTTTTATAAATTTAGACATCTTTAGCATTTTTTACCTTCTAGACATATGGCTAAGGGACAATGTATTAATGGAACTCCGGCGTGATTTTGCAGAGAAACTGGCGCCCTCGGTGTGGATGGTGGAGCACGCCCAGAAGCGGGCCCTTCGGGACTCCCATATCTCGAAGGATAAGGTTCCGAGGGAGCCTTTCTGGTCTTTCATAGAGGACATGAACTTGTTCTCTGAAGACAGCCAGCAAATGGCTCCCCAAATGGCGAGTGGCGTGCTCACCCAAGCCACGTTCAAATCTCTGGCAGAGAAGTGCCCGAACGAGGAGGTCTTCGTTGCGAGGATGTCCGAGCACACTGCCTACGTATTGTTCAGACCCCTTGTCCTTTCTCCAAATTTTTCTAAGTGTTTGCTTTTCTTTGCAAAACTTCACCAAGCGTCCTTTTTTTTTTTTTTTTGCAGCTCTTGGTGTACAGTGGATATTTCCGAGCTTGGCAGCAAAGCAGTCTTCGATCCAATCTCGGACCGAAGAGTGTTTGGAGAAGGCCATGGTATTTTGTGCCAACTTGGTCGTTAAGTACACCGAGCTGAAGAAAATAGCCAAGAAGGAGACCGCCAAACTTCGGGAGGAATTCTTGAAGAGTTAGGAAGAGCTCTTAAAAGATTTCTCCCAGAAGATGTCTGACCTCGGCGCGAAGGTCGTTTAGCTAACTTCGGCAAACGAGGCCTACCAAAAGGAGAAGGAGGACTCTGCTCTCCTGACGAAGGCCCTCGCGGACAATGCCGCCCTTCAAGCCGAGGTCGATGCGCTGAGGAAGGAGGTGAAGAAGAAGAAAAAGACGAAGAAGCTGGAAAAGGAGGTTGTTGAATTGAGGAACGAGTTGGACCAGAAAGACAAGGCCGATTAGGCAACCAAGGTTGCGTTCCAGGACGGCTTCTATCTAGCTCGGCATCAAGTCCTGGCGAAGTACCCTAACCTCAACCTCTCTTTTCTTGCTGCCTTGGACATTCTCGAGGGGCCTTGTTGGTCCTAGTAAAAAATAGAACATCTCAACCTGCCTTTTGCTCTTCCTTTGGCACTGAAGATTGTGACAAAGGAGGCTGACGATGTAGCAGCTCACGACGACGAGGTCCCTTAGGTGTCCAGGACTTTACTTTTTCTTTTTCTTTGTAATCTTCTTCTTGTAATGCTTCTTCTTGTAATAAGGCTCAATAAAATTCCTTCTTTCCTCCAAAATTTGGCTAAGTCTCAGAACGAGTTTCTTCTTAAATGAACTTTGGTTCCAAGGGTTAGTTTGACCATTCTCGGTCTAGAACCCTCGGGAAGATATCCTTCGCGCTTATCATTAACCATCTTCGGTGTAGCACTAGGTTCGGTGACTATCTTTTGGCAAAGCTTTGCCTGTTTTTACCAGCCTTGGTTGATGCACCTTTGGAGAAGATGTATCATTTTCGTAAGTAGGTACTTGCACCTTGTTCGGTTAGATTCCTTAGGTGGAACTATGATAGCCGAAGTGCTATCGCCCCAACCACCTGGGAACCTCGGAAAATAGGGAGTCAGATACCTGAGGTGCATGACCTCGGTAACCCGCCAATACTAACCTCGGGAGACTTGCGGATCACCCCCCTCCTGAAGGCGACCGAACCAAACTTTAAGGGAGAAGAACCAATTACCTTCTGCGGGAAAAAGCCCCCCGAATGACCAGCTTCGGAGCTAGGGAACTTCCCGAAGTAATGGTATGACTTCGGGGAAAGCCCCTCACCATGAAGGGAAACATCCATCAAAGGGACTTCGGAGGCACACTAGTCACCATCAAGGAGTCTCTGACATCACGCCCGTACACCTTGCACACCGCCCTCATATGCACTCTGGCGCACCGCCCCTACCTACGTTCTGTCACATAGGGCTGCGCCTGATGCAGCTCGTGGCCTGAGAAGCCTGCAGGCGGCTAGCAGACCCCATGCCCAGAGATACGGATGGCATCCGTCCATACACGTGTCGCCATCCAAAGGCCTCACCCCCTTTTATACATACAGGGAAAATGGTCACGGAAAAAGAGGGGGCTCTCTTCTCTCGGTCCTCCTCCCCTAAAGCCCAAAAAAGAGAATACAGCAGGCAAGAGTCTCTTGTGCTTATTGCTCTCCCTCTCTCTTCACCTCTTCGGAGTACTGACTTGGGCGTCGGAGGCTCCTCCCCGGAAAAAGACTCCGGGGACCTCCTAACCCCTGTTTTTTGAGTATTTCAGGCAGGCCCTCCTGAGGAGTCTCCACTCCAGGCGCTCCCCCACATTGGAAGCATTCTCCGACTTCACCCCTTCGCGGGAAGTAACTGTTGGGTTTCAGGAGCCAAACAGCGCAGCGGAATTTAACCGAAACCCTCCAGGATCCAAGTGAAACGGGGTAAACCGGGTGTTCAAAAATTTTCATACCTAATTTTCGGTTGAGATCTCTCACTCAACTGTAGAGTCGAATCACAAAACCTGAACAGTTGACGTGTTCAAGCTCTCTATGGTATCCACACGAGCCTCTCGGGATCACCACGCTTCCACCACGTCCCGGCGGATGCGTTTCTCTTGTGCTCGCAGTGCTAGCTTGCGTCCTCCAAGGAATTGCAAGAGAAGAGTGCGGCTGTCCTTTTGGGAGGCTAGGGCAAGGAGACCTGCGAATTTCTCACTAGAAGTTGTATTTATAGTGAGACTCAACTTCCAGGCCTAATGGGTTTCAAAGCCCTAATCCAATTAGGCTTTAATTTTGGGCTTAATAATGGCTCAACTCTTGGGCCCATTATTAATATGAAATTAAAGTGAAACCATAACCCAAATAATTAGCCCATGCACTCTAATGATCCAAATAGCTCTATGTGTGTGACCCAATAGGCTCTTACCACGTTGGCAATGATCATAAATCACATTTATGATCATAAGCAATGAGCGGTGTCTAGCAACACATCATTGCTACCCAAGTGACAAGATTGTCGATGATTCGACTAAACCTTTATGATCATCACCGATATATGCCATTGTCCCTTTGTCCAAGATATCAAGACTAAGCACGAGACATGGAATGTGTCACTCTCGTATAGCCCAATCTTTGGTTTCTTGATTACCGAGTAGACCAACTTAAACTGATGACATTGATATCATATATCAACTCATCCGAGCATGGCCATGCATTTTCTAAGTCTCACTTTATCAAGGGGCCCGAAGATATCACTCCCGTTACATAGGAGGGACAAATCCCATCTTGATCATACAAATCCCTCCGCATGATATGTGACATACCCAATGACCTCCTTCAAGTTCACTCAGTTACGAGCAACAAAGGAAAGTATCAAAGTATGTGACTCACATGTAGGGAACCTTGATGATCTTAGGTCGAAGGACTACATATACCATGATCACTATGAGAATCACTTATGACACTCATATAACGATCCATGTAGTGTTCTCATGGTGGGTCGGTCCAGTACACAAGTTCTCCAACTTGTACCCATATGTAGACTACATATCTCATATTAGTCTCCACTTACGCTAGTCGTTATGTATTATTGCAACCCACTCCACAATAATACAAGGCCAGGGACGTTTAAGAATATCATTATTCTAGGGTTACAATTATGTTTGTTAAGTTACGCAGGAACAAAACAACAAACATAATTGCTGGATTAATGCCTTAATAAAATATCATGACTCAATGTGCAAAAATACAATCATCTCATGATTGGCTTTTGGGCACAACACTAACAATCTCCCACTTGCACTAAAGCCAATCATCCATGTATCTAATACCGATGGACCTAGAATGGCTATCATGCTTTTGCTGCGTAAGGGGCTTTGTCAGCGGATCAGCAATGTTGCTATCTGTTGAAGTCCTGCATATCCTTACATCACCCCTCTCGATGATCTCCCTGATGAGATGATAGCGTCGGAGTATGTGTTTGGATCGCTGGTGAGATCGAGGTTCCTTAGCCTGTGCGATTGCTCCATTGTTGTCACAATAAAGCTCTATCGGGTCGGCAATGCTTGGAACCACTCCAAGTTCAGTGATGAACTTCTTGATCCAAACTGCCTCCTTCGCAGCATCAGAGGCGGCAATGTACTCAGATTCTGTTGTAGAGTCAGCTACTGTCTCTTGCTTTGAACTCTTCCAGCTCACAGCACCACCACCAATACAAAACACATAACCAGATTGCGATCTAAAATCATCCTTATCGGATTGGAAGCTTGCATTGGTGTAACCCCTTACAACGAGCTCATCTTCACCTCCAAAGACCAAGAATGCATCCTTAGTCCTTCGTAAGTACTTAAGGATGTTCTTAACAGCTGTCCAGTGACTCTCACCGGGGTTCGATTGGTACCTACTTGTTATGCTCAAAGCATATGAGACATCGGGACGAGTACATATCATGGCATACATGATAGATCCAATTGCTGAGGCATATGGAATCTTACTCATGCGTTCTCTCTCCTTGGTTGTACTCGGACACTGAGATCTAGAAAGAGTGATACCATGTGACATGGGCAAGAATCCTTTCTTGGAATCTTGCATGCTAAACCTCTTTAGCACCTTGTCAATATATGTACTTTGACTTAGGCCAATAAGCTTTCTAGATCTATCTCTATAGATCCTGATGCCTAACACATAGGCTGCTTCACCCAAGTCCTTCATAGAGAAACATTTCCCTAGCCAAGTCTTCACAGACTGTAGCTCAGGAATGTCATTCCCGATGAGTAGTATGTCATCTACATACAACACCAAGAAGACAATAGCGCTCCCACTAACCTTCTTGTAGACACAAGGTTCATCTTCATTTTTGATAAAACCAAACTCTTTGATTGCATCATCAAAACGAAGATTCCAACTTCGAGAAGCTTGCTTCAGTCCATAAATGGACCTTTGCAAGTTGCACACTTTATTGGCATTCTCAGGAGTGACAAAACCCTCAGGTTGTGTCATGTACACATCCTTAAGTAGCTTTCCATTTAGGAATGCAGTTTTGACATCCATTTGCCATATCTCATAATCATAGTGTGCAGCAATAGCAAACAAAATTCGGATGGATTTAAGCATAGCAACTGGTGAAAAAGTTTCATCATAGTCAATACCATGAATTTGCTTGAAACCTTTTGCAACCAATCGTCCCTTAAAGGTAATCACATTACCATCCATGTCAGTTTTCTTCTTGAAAACCCATTTGCACCCTATGGGTTTTACCCCTTCAGGTGGGTCAACCAAAGTCCATACTTGGTTTTCATACATGGATTCCATCTCGGATTTCATGGCCACTAGCCACTTCTCAGAGTCAGGCCCTGACATAGCTTGTTGGTAGGTTGTGGGCTCATCCTGATCCATGAGCATCACATCACCGGTGTGAGTCACGAGAAATCCATATCTCTCAGGCTCACGCCGAATCCTACTAGACCTACGTGGGCTCTGTGCTACAGGAACAGACTCTTGAACCACAACATCTTGTGGTGTCTGTTCAGGTTCCATTTCAGGTTCAATGTCTCCTTGTTGTTCTTGAATTTCTTCAAGTTCTACTTTCCTCCCACTAGTTTCTTTAGAGGTAAACTCTTTCTCTAAAAAGACACCAGTTCGAGCAACAAACACTTTTTGCTCAGAAGGATTGTAGAAATAGTAACCATTTGGAATTTCTGAATTTGGAGCCATGTATCCAAAGTTATGATGTTGTAAAATTGGCTAAGTTACTGTTTATTTGGTCAGAATTTTGTAACCAACTTAAAAAATCTATAACTTGGTCCATAGGTGGGCTATTGGTGTAAAACCAAATTCCATGGTTTGGTTTAAGTCTCTACTTGATATTGAAGCAAAGGAAATAGGGGGATACATGGCTAGATTAATACAGTTTTTTGGAGGAAGTTTCGGGTATAGTGGCTGGTTACTTAAACTTAACAAGATTGCCTTTTGTGTAGTAACTAAGATTAAGAGTTGTGCTAGTGTTTTCCCTCCTTGCTGCCATGGTGTGCATAAAATGTGAATATTTTTGTAATGGTTGGACCAATATACATGCATTTACTTAGCTTGAGTATGCACACTAAGAGTATTGTTCTGATGGCCTACAGAACATACCATCCCTGGGAGTTTTAAATGCACTATTTTCGCACCAAAACTAAACTACCCCGGAGTGGGTAACATGTGAAACCAATAACCACTCCACCAACAATTTCTAGACCTTACAATCTTTCAAAAATTGTCTCCATGAACAAGCCAATACTTTGAACAGCTTCAATAGACCAAGCCAAAATCCATACTCATAGACTTATAATCCCAGTTAGAGGAATCATCCAAACTTTAGTTGGAGGAGTGATAATGATGCTTAACCATCACAACCACCTTTCTACACCTTTTAGAATTTTCAACATTTTCAAGGGTTTGCACATTATGTACCTTATTTTATGAAAAGTCTTGAAGACACATTGCATTCATTCATTGAGACGCAATAGTCCATCAATACTCAAACAAGTCAAACCATAGCTGATTTGAGAGATACTCTAGCAAAACTTGCATATACACTCAACATTCAGGAGAAAGGGTAATTTTCGTCTCAACCACAACCAAATTCCAAAGGTCATTCCATGGATCAAATGAAATCAATCATTGCCCTTAGCAGTTGTACGGTTATTGAGAAATCCATTCCTGATCCTTGTGAACAAATGTAGATTGAGCATCAAATTTAAAGAAATAGTTAAGGTTAAGGGTTTGGTGTATCAATTATGGCTAATAGCATCCCTGTGAACAAATGTAAGTTGTAGATCAAATTTTAAAAAATTGATAAGGTTAAGGGTTTTGTATATCACTTATGGTTAATAACTAAGGATCAAGAATGGATTTTTAATAACCTTACTATGCAAAGGGAAATGATTGATCTCACTTTATCAATGGATTAACCTTTGTGATATGGTTGTGCTTGAGAAGGAAATTGTCCTTTCTCCTAAATGTTGAGTGTAGATGCAAATTTCTCAAGAGTATCTCTTAGATCAGCCATGGTTTGACTTGTCTTAGTATTGATGGACTCTTGCTTCTTAACAAATGAACGTAATGCATCTTCAAGACTTTTCCTAAAAGGAGATATATAAGGTGCATATCCTTGAAAATGTTAAAAATTTTGATGGGTGTGGGAAAGTGGTTGTGAGGGTTAAGCATGATTATTTTTCCTCCAACTAAAATTTGGATGATTCATCCAACCGGGATTATACGTCTATGAGTATGGACTTCGGGTTGGTCTATTGAAGTTGTTTAAAGCATTGACCTGTTCATGAAGGCATTCTTTGAAAGAAGGCAAGGTTGGACAATTGCTAGTGGAGTAGTCATTGGTCTCACAAATGTGACAAACACGTTCTCAACGGATTTGACCTGATCAATCTTCTTCATTTTTAATGTCTTAACCTTTCTAGCTAAAGATGCAAATTTTACTTGAAGCTCATTATTTTCTTTAAGATGCTAGATGCCTCCACTAGATGCGAGGGGTTGAGCTTTGCTTAGGGCCTTATAGGTGCCATTGGTGTCCTCAAATGTTCCATTGGACATCAATTCTACCATCTGCCTTTCTGTAGGTATCAAACCTTCATAAAAATGTGAGAATATTCTCCATGTCTCAAAGGCATGTTGTGGGCAAGTATTGAGTAATTCTTTATATCTATCCTGACACTATTAAAAAGTTTTTCCTAGTTTTTGTGTGAAAGTGGTGATTTGTCTTTTGAAAACATTTGTTCTATATGTAGGGAAAACCTTTTTAAGAATTGTTGTTACAAATTATCACGTGAACTAGTGGATCCTAAACTAAGATTCTGTAGTCACATTCTAGCCTGATGGTGTTTATTCTACAGTTTAAGTTTAAGGAAAAATTTATATGATTAACAAGAAAGGTAGGAGGTTTAACCTTCCATTTAACAATAATAAAAACAAAATAAAATATAAAAGTTGAACTTGTACTCTAATTTTAGTTTTCTAGAACGATGCCAAAAAACATGATGCAATTTAGAGGTTATAACCAAAGTGTATGTTGTCGCAAAAAGTAAAATATTGAAAGTTCGAATATCGCACATCAGGTAAGTGAATTATGAAATACAAGATTACAAGAGTTAAGAGAGAAATATTTGATATAAGATGTGGGCAAATATACATTAAGGATCAAATTTAAAGAAATAGCTAAGGTTAGGGATTCCACTCTTGGCATATTAGTTTTGGTTAATTTAGCTCATCTTGCCACTTAACTAGAAACACACATAAAGGTAGTCTCGATTGAAGAATTTAGTAATCAAATTTAAGAAACATTAGACATGAGTTTGTAATGGCTCAGCCCAATTTGGTTTATTTTATTATTTTGGGTATTTAGGTTAAGGCCCAAAGGAGGGAAAAAAAATAAATAATAAAAAGCAAGGAAGAAAGAAGAGAAGATGAAGTTTGAAAAGAAAAAAAGGGAAAAAAACAAAAAAAAAAGGGAAACACAAGGGGACATGAAAAGAGGTTATAAAAAGAGGGGAAATTGGAAAAATAAGGTTTGAGATATTTCCTTCGCAATCTCATCTAGCTATTGCTTCCAGTTCAAGAAGTGGAAAAAGAAACTATCAATTAAAGATGAAGTGGAAGCAGCCTGTAATTTTTTTTTTTTAAAAGAGGAGAATCTTTAGTAAATGATTGTTAATTATTTTTCAATGATAAACTAGCTTTTCTTAAAACTTGAAAAGAGATTTTGGTTAAATATAATTTATTTTGATGTTTGAATGAGATAATTGATGATTGGAATTGTTTAGAATGAATTATGAACAAGTTTGTTAAAGTATTGGTGTAGTATTGCGAAAATTCGATGAGTTGCAGAGAGCTGTGATCGAAGGGGGGTGAATTGTGTTTCTGGGCATAAATTGGTCTAACTGCAAAATTGGTCCTTAGGGTTTGAGGAAGGGTTCATAAAAACCCTATAGTTTAAAATCTTACAACTTGCTCACTACAAGTAGGATGCTAAGGTTATAATCCGGTTAAGTACAATATCAATCCTGATAGCCAAAAGGCTATTGCCTCCCCCAGCATGAATTTCCCCGAAGGTTTGACTGGGGAGCCTGACGTGGCTCGGAAAGAAGCATCGCCACAGACCTCGGCCGAAGCAAAATCGAGCATGATGAAGTAAGCACTTCGGTTGAAACGCCAGGTTATCTAAATGTGTCGCTGACTCTCTCAGGGAACCGAACATATTGCCTTCGGGAGAAAAGAACCAGCTACTGAAAGCAGGGGAGATTCTCCCCGAAGGCGGAACCCCCGAGCTACCAACGTGATTCCCGAAGAAGGGCGTTCGTACCAAAAGATGACCTCGCCCAAAGGACCTCGGGAGTACGGCATGAGCATTTAATGAGCATTTAAGGAGCCTCTGACAGATTGCCATACACTGCCTAAAACGGCGGCCTGACGCGCCGAAGCCGTCCGGGTCTTGTCAAGACTTGACTCTGTTCAAGGCTCAAGGAGCCTGCCACTGGCTACTTGTCCCCTACGTCCGGAGGTACAAAAAAGATCTGACCGAACACGTGTCATGATCTAAACGGGTCAGGCTTCTCTATAAATACACAGGAAACACGTCCTGGCAGGTATGGGACTCCTCTCTCCCAAAAAACACAAGCAGGCAAGTTCGCAAAACTCCCTAAGTGTCCCCTTTCACCTTCTCAGAAAACTGACTTGGGCGTCGGAGGCTCTTCCCCGGAAATTCATCCCGGGGACCTCCTAACCTTATTTCGGAGGCTTTCAGGTACTTTCCCACCTGGGGAACATCTCCGTCAGGCGTTCTCCCTCCTCGGAAGCTCCCTCGGAATTCACCATGTCGCAAGACAGAGATGCTGAAGGGCATCATTTGGCGTCATCTGTGGGAACCCACCCTCAGGTTGCCATTGTTGAAACTCGGCGTTCTAAGGACAAGGGACTTCCGAGGTCCCCGTCCGCGCCTGAGGTACAACCGGCTACTGAGCAAACCCTTCCAGGGACATCCTTGCCTGAGGAAGAATGCCCTTTGGTCATCACCATGAGTTTTCTGCGCGAATTCCAGCGTTCTGTTGTGGCCGAAATGGCACAGCATATAGACAGAAGGTGGCCACAACAAACTCAGGCCCAGAGGCCTCCTTCGCTAGTGTGCCCTCGAGAGAGAAGTTCTAAATCAGCTCATTGTACTTCGGGAAGTGGAGACCCACGAGAGGAATCTTCAACAGAAAATGCGCCCCTCGGGGCACGGCTTGTGGGACGGACGGAGTCCAAACGACCCAAAACTCCGTACCAAAGGAGCTCGTCACCTAAGGTGAGGTCCCCATCCCCGAAGAGATGTCGACGATCCCCTTTGCCCGAAGAAGAGCCCAGCGCCACACTCCTTATGGAGAAAATATTGGCGAGGTTGGAAAGGGTGGAAAAACAGGTAGCCCGCAGACCTGTCTGGGCCAGGCTATCTGAAACTTTTTGTGGTGATGAGTCACCGTTCACCCGAACAATAGTCGAGGCCGCCATGCCCAGTGATTTTCGGGTACCTCGGCTAGAGACGTACGATGGCTGAATAGATGCCACTCTATGCAAATGTTTCGAGGTCACCCTTGCTGGCCCTGCTACAGCATGGTACAACTCTCTGGCCCCAGGAACCATCAGAGAGTTCCAGGAGCTGTCCACTACCTTCACCCAGCAGTTTATTGGAAGTCGTCCTACGGCGAAGATGCCGGTGCAGATGTTCGACATAGCACAGAGGAACGGGGAAACCATCCGTGACTACGTCGAAAGATTTAACTGAGAGGCCCTAAGTGTTCCAGACTTCCGGCCAGAAATACGCATCCTCGCCATGATACGGGGCCTTCGGAGGGACTCGCAACTATTCTATGAATTTTCCAAAGACCCCCCGGATACGCTCGGTGAATTTTTCCGAAGAGCCGAGCAGCATATGATAGCCGAAGAACTAAGAATGGGGGGGCCAAAGAACGATCATTACCGTCCCGAAGGATCAAGTCAGCAAGCCAAGTATCCGACAGAGCAAACAGGACGACCTCGGAGGATCAGGGGAAGGAAACCTCCTCCGAAATTTACACCCTTGAACACCACAAGGACTAACAGCCTCATGACAATGGAGAAACAGGGGTCCCAGATTCAGCGACCGAAGGCGATGACCGCTGACAACAAAAAGAATATGAAGAAGTTCTGTCAGTTTCATCGCAACCACGGTCACGACACCGAAGATTGCTTCCAGTTGAAGAAGTATATCGAGTCGCTGATCAAGCAAGGCCAACTTCGGCGCTATCTGCGAATGCCTTCGCCAAAGGCAAGAAGAGATGAGGAAGGAAAGGCTGATGAAGATGAGTACGACTCCGACAGAAGAAGGAACCGAAGTCCAAAAAGGCGCCTCCCACCTTCGGCAGGGGTAATACAAACCATCACCACTGGACTGCCATCCTCGGGGAGAAAGAGGAAAGCCAGGGAAATAGCAACGATGGAGTACCAAAGCCCATCGAAAAAACTCACCCGAAGAGATGGTTCCTCCGTCATTTTTTCTCATGACGACCCATTGTTGGTCATGGCAAGAATAGGGAATTGGGACGTCAAAAGGGTATTGCTTGACGATGGATCAAACGCCGATGTCCTATTCTCGCATCTGCTCCCAAGCTTGGGAATATCCAACATCGACCTCAAGCCTGTTACTTCACCAACCTTTGGAATAGGCCCCTCAGAGCTGCCCGTCCTCGGCTGGATCGACCTTCCCCTGATGATGAGAGGGAGCTCGATCAACGGAAAAGGAGAAATTTTTGCCTCCACGATGACAAGGTTCATTGTCATGGATGTCCCTTCGTCGTACAACGCCATCCTTGGAAGGCAAACACAAGGGAATTTGCACATTCGCCCAGATGTGAAGTACTTAACAGTCACCTTCGCCACCAAGGACGGAGACGCCGAAATTTTCATCGACCAAGCCGAGGTCAGGAAGGTGTTTGTCAAAGCCCGAAAGGCCCCAGCAGCCAACTTCGCACAAACCTTAGCAGGAGGGACACTACCGACCGAAGAACCAAAAACGGGCGGGGCGGAAAAGTTTGCAGAAGTAGAAACGGAAGAAGTAGAACTTGTCCCCGGCCAAAATACCCGAATAGGGAAAAACTTGGCCGAAGGTGACAAGAAAAACCTTGTATCCTTTCTACTGATGAATAAAGGACTGTTCGCCTACTCGCCAAAGGATATGCCAGGGGTAGACCCTCGCATAATACAACATAGCCTTAAAGTAAGCCCGGAAGCAAAACCTGTCCGGCAAAAGAAGCGAGGCATCTCGGCCCACAAAAGTAAATTCGTCAAAACCGAAGTACAACGCTTGATGGACGCAAATGTAATTAGGGAGGTCAAGTACCCCGAATGGCTAAGCAATGTGGTCATTGCTACAAAAGAAGGAAGTAGTAAGCTCCGGATGTGCATCGACTTCAGAAACTTGAACGATGCCTGCCCAAAAGATTCCTATCCTCTCCCACCGATAGACCAGTTGGTCGACTCAACTGCCGAATATGGGCTCCTAAGCTTCCTCGACGCCTTCAGTGGGTATCATCAAATAAGGATGGATCCCGAAGATGAAGAAAAAACTGCTTTCATCACCAAAGGTGGAACATATTGTTACACTAAGATGCTGTTCGGGCTCAAAAATGCAGGAGCCACCTACCAAAGGCTGATGAGCAAAGTCTTTCATGACCAAATAGGGAGGAATATGGAAGTCTACGTTGATGACATGATAGTCAAAAGTAAGATGCCTAAAGACCATGTCACAGACCTAGAGGAAGTCTTCCAGCAACTCAGAATATTCGGAATTCGCCTTAACCCTGAAAAATGCGTCTTCGGCGTGACCTCGGGAAAATTTCTGGGCTACATGGTATCAGAAAGGGGCATTGATGCTAACCCAGAAAAGATTAATGCTCTGCTCGAATTCCGAACTCTTGTCACAGTGAAAGACATTCAGAGACTCACTGGAAGGATAACCTCTCTTAGCAGGTTCATCTCCAGGTACGGAGATCGGTGTCGGACATTCTTCAAAGTCCTTACTAAGGCAGCAAAAAGAGAAAATGACCTCGGGGATGGTGACCATCCTTGGAATGAGGATTGCCAAAAAGACTGGGAAGAACTTAAAATCTATTTGTCTCGACTGCCTACTCTGCGACAACCTCACGAAGGAGAGCCCCTCATCCTGTACCTCGCTGTTTCAGAAAAAGCAGTGAGCTCGGTCCTTGTGAAAGAGGAAGGGTCGAAGCAATGGCCAGTTTATTACGTAAGCAAATCCCTGCACGGTGCCGAGGTCAGGTATCCATTACTCCAAAAAGCCATATATGCCTTGGTGCTGGCAGGAAGAAGATTGCGGCCATACTTTCAGGCTCACCCCATCATCGTCCGAAGTAGTCTGCCTCTACGGGATGTTATGAAAAAAGTTGATCATTCGGGAAGGCTTTCCAAATGGTGTATAGAGCTTGGCGAACACGACATCATTTATGAACCTCGGAAAGCCATAAAAGCTCAAGCATTAGCTGATTCCATCGCTGAAGTACCTACCACCGAAGATGGCCACCCGGATCCTGGCGAGGGTGAGCCAGAATGGACGTTGCATGTGGATGGAGCCTCAAGTTCCGACCACCAAGGGGCGGGGGTAATCATCCGAGGACCCGAAGGTCTAGAGGTGATAAAGGCCATCAAGTTCAGCTTCAGCGCCACCAATAATGTGGCTGAGTATGAAGCTCTGATAGCAGGGTTGTGCCTGGCCAGAAAAATTGGAATAAAAAACTTGAAGGCTCACAGTGACTCCCAGCTGGTAGTTCGGCAAACGGCGGGGGACTATGGCACGAAAGACCCAATTTTAGCAAAATACCATGAACTGGTGGCAAAGCTCATTCGAGAGTTCGACACCATACGCATAAAAAATGTACCTCGTCAGGAAAACACCGAAGCAGATTGCTTGGCAAAGGCAAAACCATACACCGAGGTACTAAACCACCCAAGCATTGAAGTACTGAGCGTAGCAACTTCGGAAAAGGGCTGGAAAGACCAAATAAAGAGGTATCTTGCGGACAACGCGCTCCCCGAAGACCCCGTCGAAGTCGCAAAAGTGCGAAGACGCTCTGCGCGATTCTTCCTAATAGGCGAAGAACTGTGTCGGCAGGGATACGCAAATCCTTTACAAAGGTGTGTCGGCGAAGAGGATACTGAAATGATCCTCGAAGAAGTCCACGAAGGCGCTTGTGGTTCACATATTGGAACGGACGCCCTCGCCGTAGTGGTACTTCGCCAAGGATATTTTTGGCCTACCCTAAGAAAGGATGCCCGACAGTTCGTCCGAAAATGTGACAGATGCCAGAAACATGCAAAAATCCAGAGGACACCCTCAGAAATGGTGACTTCGACTGACTATCCTGGCCCTTCGCAGTTTGGGGCATAGACCTTATTGGGCCGCTCCCAACAGCCCCCGGAGGCGTAAAATTCTGCGTAGTCGCAGTAGACTACTTCTCTAAATGGGTCGAGGCAGAACCATTAGCAACTATCTCAGCTGAAGAAGTGCAGAAGTTTGTATGGAAGAACATTGTATGCAGATTTGGCATACCGAGGATACTGGTAACCGACAACGGATCCCAGTTTATTGACAAAGGGTTCCAGGACTTTGTCAAGGACCTCGGAATAAAGATGCACTTCGCCCCAGTAGCCCATCCTCAAAGCAATGGCCAAGTAGAGGTATCTAATAGGACCATAAAAGATGGTTTGAAAAAGAGGCTGGGGGAAGCAAAAGGGAAATGGCCAGGCGAACTCCAGAGTGTACTGCGGAGCTACCGAACAACACCCTGAAGAGCCACTGGGGAAACGCCTTTTTCGCTCGTCTTTGGTACAGAAGCCATCATCCCAATCGAGGTAGTGCAGCCATCAATTCGAGTGCAAGTTTTTGATGAAAATGGAAATGACCTCGGCCTAAGAACTAAGCTCGACCTCGTCAGCGAACATAGAGAAATAGCCGAACTAAGAAGAAAAGCTTTTCAGCAAAGAGTGGCCGCTGCTATAAACTTGCACGCAAGGCCAAAAGGAATAAAGAGAGGAGACCTCGTTCTCCGAAAGAATGAATTCACACCTCGAAAGCCATCCCACGGAGTATTTCGCGCCAACTGGGAAGGCCCTTACCTGGTTCTTGCTGAAGTACGAAAAGGGGTCTATAAGCTCGGCGATTCCGAAGGCGTAGAATTAAAAAATACGTGGCATTCGGACGCCTTGAGAAAATTTTACGCTTAGAACCTTGGCGAAGAAGACCGTGCTGTACAAAGAAAGGAAAATTTTCTCTAAAGTATAAAAAGTCTCTTAGCCAAAAAGTTTCTTAGCATAAATGGTGTGAATTCCGCAAAGGTGGCCGGCTAACATAAGCGAAGGTATTATTTTCCGAAGTCTCTAGAGGAAATGTGTTCGGGACAACAGAGAAAATATGGCAAAAGACTTAGCCAAAATTTTTGGGCATAAGTTGAACAAGTCAGGATTTCACGAAAAAGGTCACCATGATAAGCACAGACAAAGTCCTCCGAAGTCTCTTAAACGAATAAAGTTCGGGACAAAGGAAAACAAAAAATCTCAGGAAAAGACTTAGCCAAATTTTCAAGGTCTTTTATTGAGATAAGTGTGCTTACAAAAAAGATAGCCAAAAGAAGAAGTACAAAAAAGAAGAGAAAAAAGGACAAAGACCCTAGAACAAACTAAGGCTTCTCGGCGTCCCGGGAGTCTTTGGCTCTTGCGTGCTTTTGCACCACCTTCGGCGCCGGAATACAAGGAGGCAGGTTCAGATGGTCAATCTTAGACCAGGTCCACCGAGGTCCCTCAGGAATGTCCAGGGCCGCCAGAAAAGAGAGATCCAGATCTGGAAACCTCTGAAGGACTTGATGCCGAACAAGACAGAATCCGTCCTGAAAACCAACCTTGGTCATCTGGTCAGACTTGTCTTTCTCAACCTCAAGCTCCTCGAAGTCCTTCCTCAAATCTGAGACCTTCTTCTTCAGCTCCTTCACTTTCTTCTTTTCCGGCTCCTTCTTTATAGCATCGACCTCGGCTTGGAGCGAAGCCTTTTCAGCAAGCGCCTTCGCCAGAAGACCTTCGACTTCTGACTTTTCTTTCTGATGCGCCTCATTTGCCGAGATGAGCTCTGCCACTTGGGAGCCGAGGCCAGAAATTTTCTGGGAGGAGTCCCTTAAAAGTTCATCTTTTTCTTTCTGGAACTCCTCCCGAAGGGCGGCAACTTCCTTCTCCGCAGCTTGGGCCAGCTGCAGGTTCTTGACAGCCAGTTCCGAACACATGGCCTTTGTTTTTTCTATGGCTTCTAGGGCCTTGGCTCGGAACTCAGTCTGCCTCGCCACCCGAACTCGGAGAAAGCCAGCATACCCCAGAAGCTGCAAAAGGATAAAAGCAAGGTCATTAAGACAAAGAGAAAACTAAACACTTAGAAAAAATTCAAGGGAGGAAAATAGACGCAAGGTATACCTGGGCAGTGTGTTCAGAAAGCTTCGCGGTGAGAGAATCGTCGCCCGGGTGGGCCGCGGCAATGGCCTTGAAGGAGGCATCGGTAAGGACCCCTTTCGAGATCTCCATAGCCATTTGCTGGCAGTCTCCGGAGTACAAATTCATGTCCTCCGTAAACGTCCAGAAAGGCTCCTTCGGGACTTTTTTCTTCGGGATGCGGGCGTCCCGAAGGGCTCTCCTCTTGGCATGCTCAGCTACCCAACCCGGAGTCCGGAGTGAGCAACTCTTCTACACAAATAAAACAAAAGTTGGTCAAGAAAAGAAAATCTCAAAGATCATCAAAAATGATAAGTGCCACAGTTTGTTAGAAAAACAAACATGCTGGCACCTCGACGACGTCCTCGTCGGAAGCCCGAGCCTCTTCGGCAGAAATGCCCTTGCCTTTTATTCGGCGTCGCTCTTCGGCAGAAGGCGCCTCTACCACGGCGTCCAGGAGAGCCTGTGACGGGGTAGGACTTTGAGGAGGGACCTCAGCAGCAACCTCGGGCTGAGGGGCAGCAGCAGCCTCGGCCTCCTTGGCCACCTCTTCGGAAATCTCCGGAAGGGGAGGGGGCACATCCTTCTTCGCCCGTTTAGAAGCAGA
Source organism: Aquilaria sinensis (assembly GCA_005392925.1). Classification (NCBI taxonomy): domain Eukaryota; kingdom Viridiplantae; phylum Streptophyta; class Magnoliopsida; order Malvales; family Thymelaeaceae; genus Aquilaria; species Aquilaria sinensis. The sequence continues at coordinate 27,527 of SMDT01002003.1, read as the reverse complement.
CGGCGTAGCCCCAGAAGTTTTCCGTCTACGGGAGGCAGCTTTCTTCGCCTGATCACCCTTCGCGGGCTGACCGGTGAAAAGGGCTTTGTAGAAGGCGGCAATGTCCTCGCCCATTTCTGAAAAGGAAGAAAGACATCAGTGTGAGTCAGGAACGAAGTTATAATGAGGAAATTAGAAAGTAACTTACGCTCATAAAAAGTTTCGAAAGAAACTTCCTCCCGAAGAAGCTGCACTAGCCAGGAGTCTTCCCCGGCGATGGCAGGAGCCGGCATCCCGAGGTCCATCTTGTGCTCCTCTACCACCCCGAGCTCCCGAAGGACCTCCTCGGTAATAGAAGCCACCCTTCGGGACCACGTAGAGCTTGTAGTACTGCATAAAAATAACGAATTGTGGTTCTATTTTGAAAACACCACACATACAAAGGAAGGCGTTGAAATAGCAGTACGAGTTCGGAGGAAGTTGATTTACGACAATGCCATGAAATTGGCAAAAGTCGCAAATCAACTTCGGAAGGGGGAACCAAAGTCCGGCTTTTAGCTGAGCTCGGAAAATGGTGATATCGTTACTATGGTTTGAAAAGCTATAATGGTCAGGACGTGGCAACCTCGTAACAGCATACGAGGGAAGGAAAAATTTTTTCCTCCACTTCGCTAATTTTGCAGGAGTAGTGCAACAAGGGTGAGAAAGAAGAGGCTGCCAACTCTCAGGAATAGGCATTTTTTGGCTGGAAAACAAGTTCGGAAAAAGGCAAAAACGGACTTCGGGAAAAACTTTGAAAAATAAAGAAGTTCTAGAAATCAAAACCCACCAAATCTTTTGCCGAAATCTGGGTGTGAAGACGCCGTTGTGAAAGATGACCGGAAAAAAGCTCAGGTGAAAGAACCGCTGCGAAAGGTAGAAGACAGCAGAAGGAAAACCAGAGCAAAAGCAAAAGCAAAAGAAACAAATGACGAAATGAGCATATATATAGGCCGAGAGGGGTAGGCGAACCGGCGTCATAAGTACTCTGTGAAGGTGAAACGCCGCCATAAATGCCCTTTTGCACCTAAAAAGGTGCGCCCGCAGTAACCGATGCAACCCTAGCCAATAGAAAGCCGACACGTGTCAGCCATCGAACCAAAAGAGGAACACGCCCTCTGACAGACGTCGCGCCGCTCCAGACTGAGACGTCTGATTAAAGACGCGACGGTTCACTAACCTACAAAAATAAAGAAGTAGGTTACCTCGAGGACACCAAAAGACGGGCTGTGGCCGAACAGTCCGTATCTTTGGACAAAAAGATGTATCTTCGGCACAGAGTGCACTCCCTAGAAACTCCCGAGAAGCATCCTGGGAAAGGCAGAAAACCGAAGTCTCCACTTCGGCCCTTTTGAGGAAGGCCTAAAAAAGCTGGAAAGCAGGTTACTTCGAAGACACCAAAGACAGGCTTTGGAAGAAAAGCCTACATCTTCGGCCGGAAGGTCCGTCTTCGGAACAAGTACTGCACTCAACGCCCGAAAAGGGGCCCTCAGGAAGCGAACAAACCGAAGTCTCCACTTCGGCTTTTTCAAGGGGGGCCTGTGATAGCCAAAAGGCTGTCGCCTCCCCCAGCATGAATTTCCCCGAAGGTTTGACCGGGGAGCCTGACGTGGCTCGTAAAGAAGCATCGCCACAGACCTCAGCCGAAGCAAAATCGAGCATGACGAAGTAAGCACTTCGGCTGAAACGCCAGGTTATCTAAATGTGTCGCTGACTCTCTCGGGGAACCGAACATATCGCCTTTGGGAGAAAAGAACCAGTTACTGAAAGCAGGGGAGATTCTCCCCGAAGGCAGAACCCCCGAGCTACCAACGTGATTCCTGAAGAAGGGCGTTCGTACCAAAAGATGACCTCGCCCAAAGAACCTCGGGAGTACGACATGAGCATTTAACGAGCATTTAAGGAGCCTATGACAGATTGCCATACACTGCCTAAAACGGCGGCCTGACGGGCCGAAGCCGTCCGGGTCTTGTCAAGACTTGACTCTGTTCAAGGCTCAAGGAGCCTGCCACTGGCTACTTTTCCCCTACGTCCGGAGGTACAGAAAAGATCTGACTGAACACGTGTCATGATCTAAATGGGTCAGGCTTCCCTATAAATACACAGGAAACACGTCCTGGCAGGTATGGGACTCCTCTCTCCCAAAAAACACAAGCAGGCAAGTCCGCAAAACTCCCTAAGTGTCCCCTTTCACCTTCTCAGAAAACTGACTTGGGCGTCGGAGGCTCCTCCCCGGAAATTCATCCCGGGGACCTCCTAACCTTTTTTCGGAGGCTTTCAGGTACTTTCCCACCTGGGGAACATCTCCGTCAGGCGTTCTCCCTCATCGGAAGCTCCCTCGAAATTCACCATGTCGCAAGACAGAGATGCTGAAGGGCATCAAATCCCTAGGGCTTTTAATACTAGTTCAGAAAATTCTTAAGTCCCAAAAGTGATCAATTGGATCATTATCAATAAGTGATTTTAGGTTATTTCTTAAATTTGTTGTATTTTGATATAAATTTTTGCAAAATTACTTTAGTGACTAAACAATTATTTTAGGAGTTGGAAAGTTGCGTTTTGAGGTAAGTGGCTACCACCATTTCTAAATTTAAATTTTTTTGATATTATGTTTATATTTTTTCTTTAAAAGTGTTAAGTTTTCCAACTAGTAATCTTTCAATAATTCAATTTAAAATTATTTTTCATTGAATTGGTTTTCAATTAGAATAAGAGTTTTCAAATAGATGTTCTAATCTAAAATTATTTTCCAAGTATTTTATTTATTTATTTGTTTATCTATTTATTCGAATTATGCTTCATCTTTGCAACATATTGTGTTTGATTAATTAAGTTGGAATCAGGTGTGTCTTGATTGTGATAATTTGCATTGAAATTTTATACTAATTGAAATGTTTCAAATTTCTGTTTCGAATGTGTTTTGATGGGTGTTGGTTTTGTGCCCGTACTACTAGAAAAGTGTAGTTCCAGAACCTTCCTATAAGGTATTTTGCTCCATTTTTATTTCACAGTGCATTGGTTTTAGGACTAGTCATTCTAGGCACTTGACCACTGACGATTCTTTGACAGTTTTGGATGCACTACAGTGGTTTAAGTATAGTCATAGTGATCATCTCACCTACTGCACTCTGAATTTCTATTCTATCAATGTGTTCTGAAATACTCTACTTGGTTAATTACCTTTTTTATAAATATTATTTGCTCAGTTCTCAAAATTACTATTACATTGATTTTTTTCTGACTCTTTAAATATTTTCTGCTGAAGTTTATGTTATTATTTTACAAGAATTATTTCTACTTAATCCCTATATGTTTTGTATATTATAGTTCTATTTCCAAAATCTGCCACTTGCTGGGCATTCATGCTTACCCTATTTTCACCCCCTCACACAAATGAAAAGTAGTTCGAGTTAGCTAGCGGAAGCAACTACAAGACTAGCTACAATTCGAGATAGTTAGAAATATTTTGTTAGTACAACTATTAGAAATTTATTTATCTTAAAATTCTTTAGATTTTATTTCATTTCTTAGAGCTTTGATATTTTTTGGATTATGTTCCAATTTCAAGGATTGTAGTTGCTCTACCATTTATTCTTAGAAGATGAATTTTATAAGTTTGGAATTATTTGGAAAAGTGTTGCCTTGCATGTTTAGGAAATTCATTTTCTTGAGTATACAGGGTGTCATCGTCCCAAGACTCATAGGGTGGGTTTTGGGGCACGACAGAAGTCATATCAAAGCATAGTTCAGTAGATTTGGAGACCGTAGGTTATGGCAATGCTAGGCTTTTGTTGCTGCTAGATATTAAGTATTCTGCTCTTCATTTGTTGCGCTAATTAAGAATCTGGCTATCTTCAGCAGACATATGACACCTAGGTGTATCACCCCTCAGCATCAGGCAAATCGAGAAAATGATGATGATGTCGCTGTTGCTCAGCTGGCAGGTTAGGGGCCTGAGGCTACTGCTCAATGGAATGCAGCAAATTAGGCTAACCCTTTTGCATATCTTGATTCAGCAACTATGGCTAACACATTGCTACAGCAGTTGGTTATGCAACTTGGTTAACAAGATCAAGCAGCTGCTCTTCCAGGCGATGGTGTTAATTGTAGGATTGGTGAGAAGGGCCTGAACAAATTTTTGAAGTTACAACCTAACAGATTTAATGGTGAAGGTAATATAAAGAAAGCCAGGTATTGGCTTTCGATGATGGTAGATTATTTTGATCTTTTTTAGTATAATGATAGACAGAGAGTACGTGCTGCAACTTTATTCATGGATGGCCAAAGTAGGTGCTGCAATTTTGTTCATGGATGGCTGATTTAAGGATTGGTGGAAGATTATGTGTCCTAAAAATTTAGATGTTCATATAGGAGTAATTCAAGCAAGTCTTCAACATTGAGTTCTTCTGTAAAACCTATAGGATGTAGAAGATTTCATAGTCCATGCAGCTAACATAGGGAGATATGATTGTAGTAGAATGTGTGAAGAACTTCACTGAGCTTTTATCTTATGCCCCATTCTTAATAGCTCAGGAAAGTTTGAAGGCAATGAAATTTGAAATAGGACTTCTTTAGCCCATTCAAGCAGGGTTGCTCCACATAGGCTTCACACTTATCGAAAGGTGGTGGAAATTGTTGCCATAGTGGAGAGGGAGCTGGGTCCTATTATCAGGGACCAGAAAAGAAAAGATAGGCTTGAGGGATCTTCAAGCAAGCCATTTGGAGATATAACAAAGAAACAAAATTCTGCCCCAACCTATCATGGAGCTTCTATGCTTCAAGATGTGCCAAAGTATGAGTATTGTGGAAAATTTCATTTTAATGAATGTCACTGGAAGATTGACCGCTATTTCTATTATGGAAAGAAAGACCATCTAATTGATGATTGTAAACAGTTAGAGACCAGAAATCCTAATCAAAGCTTTCATGTAAGGGGTAATCTACCATCTCCAAGGAAGTAAAATGAAAAATGAGGTGCAGCAAAGCCACAAGTTTAAGGCTGGATATATGCACTTACTCAACAAGATGCAAATGACTCTAATGTAGTTGTTTTAGGTACAATGAACATTGGTTTTGTTTATGCTCATGTCTTGTTTGATTCTGGTGCCACTTATTCTTTTGCATCACCAAAGTTTGCTACTAGATTGCCATATGTGCTTGAGCCATTAGATTTTGAACTATCTACTAAGACCTCTTTAGGAAAGTCTATTATTACTAATTTTATTTATAAAGGGTGTGTAGTCAGAATTGAGGGAAAATATATGCTTGTGAATTAGATTAGGCTGGATATGACTAACTTTGATATGATTTTAGGGATGTAAAAGTTATCTGTGAACCATGGTTAGGTGGATTGCCATGAAAAGAATGTTGTGTATTGTGTTCCTAATGAGCATGAAATGATTTTTTTTAGGAATAGACAACCTGTTTTCCTTTGTCTCAATTTTTCTATGCATGCATGTCGATTCTTAAGAAACGGTTGTTAGGGGTATTTCGCTTTCATTTAAGATATTAGCCAATCTAAATTGAAGCTGGAAGACATTTCATATGTTAAGGATTTTCCTGATGTCTTTCTTAAGGAGATTCCCGAGTTCCCTATTGAATGGCAACAACAGAGATGAAAGAGTTAAAGGTACAGTTGCAATAGTTGCTAGATAAAAGGTACATTCACCCTAGCGGTTCACCATAGGCCACTCTTGTTTTGTTCATGAAGAATAAAGGTGGAAGCCTAAGACTTTGCATTAACTACCGTGAGTTGAACAAGGTAACTGTTAAGAACAAGCATCTTTTGCCTTGTATTGATGATTTGTTCAATCAGCTGCAAGGCGCACAAGTCTTTTCTAAAATTAATAGAGGTCTAGGTATCACCAATTGAAGATCAAGGTTGAAGACATACTTAAGACTACTTTCAAGAACAAGTATGGCCATTATGAATTTATGGTTATCTCGTTTGGTCTAGCAAATTCACTTGTTGTTTTTACGGACCTAATGAACAGGGTTTTCAAGCATTATTTAGACCAATTTATCATTGTGTTTATCAATGATATTTTGGTCTATTCTAAAAGTTCGAAGGAGCATGACGAGCATTTAAAAATTATTTTACAAACACTAAAGGAAAAACAATTTTATGCAAAATTCAAAAAATGTGAGTTTTGGCTGGAGAAAATTTATTTTCTTGGCATATAATTTCAAAAGATGGAGTTTCTCTAGATCTGCAAAAAATTGAAGCAGTGGTGAATTGGGGTAGACCATCTAATGTTTCTGAAATTCATAGCTTTCTTGGTTTAGCCTATTGCTATCATCTGTTTGTTAAAGGATTTTCGACCATGGCTATGCCTCTATACAAGTTAGTTTGAAACAATGCTAAGTACGGGTGGACTTAAGATTGTGAGAAAAGCTTCCTAGAGTTGAAGTGAAGATTAGTAACTACACCTGTCCTTACCATCTCATCCAGCACTGTAGGTTATGAAATTTATTGTAATGCTTTACATATTTGTTTAGGATGTGTACTTATGCAAAATGAAATAGTTTTTACCTATGCTTCTAGGTAGTTGAAACCATACGAGAAGAATTATCCTATTCATGACTTGGAATTAGCTATAGTTGTCTTTGCCTTAAGGATATGGAGACATTATCTCTACGATGTTTCTTGTAAGGTGTTTATTGATCATAAGAGTCTGCAGTATATCTTTACACAAAAGAAATTGAATCTTAGTCAGTGGAAGTGGTTGGAATTGCTGAAAGATTATGATTTGAATATTTGCTATCGTTTTGGCAAGGCAAAGGTTGTTGCTAATGCTTTATGTCATAAGTCCTCTAGCTTGTTAGCTTCTTTATTTACTAACAAAAGAGTTATTCTTAATGATGAATAGAATTTGGGAGTAGAAATTATAACAGATGATGTCAATATACTTGCTAACTTGATGGTTCAACAGACCTTAATTTACAGGATCAAAATTTCTCAAAGTTTAGATGAGGGAATTAGCAAGTTGAAGGAAGAAGTTGCACATCTATGATTTCATTATAATCATTTCTTGAAGTTTGGTGCTCAACTATGTGTCCCTAAAGATGAGGATTTGAAAGAAGAAATTATGAGAGAGGCCCCATAATACCCCTTACAATATGCACCCTAATGGAACTAAAATGTTCAGAGACCTACGGAAGCATTTTTGGTGGCAAGGAATGAAAAAAGAGATTGCTAAATTTGTTGCAAAGTGTTAGACTTTCTAACAAGTCAAAATGGAACATCAAAAGCCTTCAAGACCTCTGTAGCGTCTTTTGATTCCTAAATGGAATTGAGAACATATAACTTTGGATTTTGCCATGGGACTTCCAAGGACTACTAGAGATAATAGTGCTATATGGGTACTTGTTGATTGTTTATCTAAATCTGCCCACTTTTTGTCATTCAAAGAAGGTGCAAGTTTACAGAAGTTAACAAAGTTGTATGTGAAAAAGATCATTTGTCTACATTGTGCCTTACTATCTATTATTTCAGATAGAGATTCATGGTTTATCTTAAGATTTTCGGGACAATTACAAAAGGCCATGGGAACTCAACTCAATTTCAGCCCAGCTTATCATTCTTAAACCAATGGATAGTCAAATGAAGTATTCAAATTCTTGAGGTAATGCTTCAAGCCTGTGTTTTAGACTTTAGAGGTAATTGGGATGGTCATTTAGAACTTATTGAATTCGCCTACAATATTAGTTATCAATCTATCATTGGAATGACACCCTATTAATAGTAACATGAGTTACTATATGTTTTTCTTCACATTTGTGCTTATTTCACTCCATTTTGCTAGTAGTTAGTACCATTTTTAGCTTTGTAGGTCATATTGCATCTTTGGAGAGCAGAAAAGAGCAACAAGCTGACTTTAGTGGCTAAATTGGACAAATCACTAAAGTTGGATGAGCAAGGAGCAAAAAGGAGCTGAAGAGACTAAAAGTGCGATTGCACTTCCAATTGTGTGATCGTACTTCTGATGGAGCCAAATCACCCTAGAAGCCCAAGTACGACTGCGCTTTCAAATTTATGATCACACTTTCTGATGGACAAGAAGGGGAACACATTTTTCAAAGCAGATTCCTTGGAACTTGAAGGCCCACTTCCTTCACCTACCAACATCTTTATAGAAAAAGATGGGAGAGGATAAGAATGTTGAACACCCTTGGATGATTTTTATCTAGGGTTTAAGAGATTGAAACAAGGAACTTTCCAGTTTTAGTAGCCTCAATTCTAGAGGAGATTTAGAGTTTTTTCAGTTTTTCTCTTGTGTCTTTTTTTTTTTTGGAATTCTTACTTGCTTAAAAGAGGACCTAGGAGTACCTTGGAGACCAAGCCATTGGTTACAAGGGATTCTGGGTTTTTTCTTTCCTTTTCTTATTTTTTTTATTTAGTGTTTGATATGTTGAATCCAAGAATGTTGTTCTTTTTTCCTCTATCCATGGAGTAGTTCTTTCTACACTTGCTATGGTTATAGTTGCCTAGCATTGGTTTTGTTGGTTGAATATAGGAATGGGTTTTTAGTTTTCTTCTCCAACACTTGTTCATTTCTTGTATTGCTCTTTCATGATGCTTGATTGGTTGATGCCCACAACCAATTGATGCTTTGGATTTCTCATTATGCTTATGAAAGTAAGAGAGAAATTGGAACTAGGAAAAAGAGATAGTGAATAGAGACATAGTTGGGTAGTGAATAGAGACATAGTTGGGAGACTTGGCTCATTTGCTAAAGTGTTTTTAAGAAGAGTTGGTAAAGGCTCTTCCTATAGTAGTATTAGAGATGGGAGTCCTTGCTATTTTAGGATTAGAGAGGGAGCTCTTTAGCTTGGGAAAGCAAAGAGACAATTAGCATATAACACCAACAAGTAGAAGAAGCTAGAAACCTAGGATTGGTTCACCTTCAACCCAATTCAAGAAATGAACCATAGGAAGTATGTTTGGTAAAATTAAGAAAACCCCTTAAAAAGTGTGAGTTAGCTAAGTAGAATAATGTTAGGTTCAAGTACAATTTTTAGTAACCTAGGTTTGCTTTCCATTTCAAGTGTTCATTTCATCATTTGTTGTTTGGTTTAGCTATGATTAATTGTGAAAAACTTTGGCAGTTTTTCAAGACAATCATAATACTCGTTTGATCGATACCCACTCAATCATATTGCAGTACGATGTGTGCACTTGTGGGAAAGTGTGCTTTAAATCACATTGCACACATGCAACAAGTTTTTGGTGCCTTTGCTAGGGATTGTTTAACGAAGTTGAAGAATATCATTGTTAAGCAATTGGTTTTAAAGTAGACTTGTATTCTTTGTACTTATTTTTGGGATTTTACTTGATGTCTACTTTTATTGTAGGTACTTCGGTGCATGACCCATTCTCAAGTAACCAATCTATTACCTATTATTATGAAAATTGAAAGGCACTTGAGGAAGCTCAAGGCTACTTTACAAGCGGTTGGATTTACATTACTCAATATGGAGGAAGTTTAAAGATAATTTTAGAAAGCATAGGCAAAACAACAATGGCCACAATAGAGTTACTAGAAATGTTGGCCTAAACAATGAGCATTTGGAAGAAGTCTACGGTTCACATGGGAATGGAAATGTAGCCAACGGTGTAAGTCCTAAAAGGGAGCATTTCTAGGCTATCATGACCAACAACTACTCCGGGATAGTGAGGCCGACGGTGCATGCCAACAATTTCAAACTCAAATCGGCACTTATCACCCTTATCCAACAAAATCAATTGGAAGGCCTTTCGATGGAGGATCCTAATATTCATTTGGCTACTTTCTATGAAGCATGTGATATAATCAAGTTGAATAGTCATTGAAGATGCTATAAGGTTGAGGTTGTTCTCATTCTCTTTGAGGGACAATGCTAATAGTTGGATTCATTCTTTGCAACCGGGAAGTATCACAACATGCAATGAGAAAGCACAAAAATTCCTAGCCAAGTATTTCCCTCCATATAAAGTTTTACATTTGAGGACCAAAATTATCACCTTTAGGCAACATGATGAAGAGTCACTTTGGAAAGCTTGGAAGAGATTTAAAGAATTGTTAGGGAAGTGCCCACAACATGATTATCAATAATGGCACCAAATTCAACTTTTCTATAAGGGGCTAGGGGAACAATTATGTCAAAGGCTACCACTGACGCCTTCAATTTGCTAAAAGATATGTCAGTCAACAATTATCAATGGAACAATGAGAGGGCATACCCAAGAATAGGAGGAGTGTTGGAAGTGGATGCTCTTACCTTTTTGTTGGCACAAATTGCCTCTTTGACTAACCTAGTGGCCAAGCTTACCACACATAAGGAAAAGTCAATCAAGCAATTGGTGGTTTCTTCATCTACACCTTATGAAGTTGCTGAGCTGAATGTGGAAAGTTCTCAATATGTGAATTATTGGAACAACAACTGTTACCACCTCACAAAATGGGAGAATTACAAGTGTAGCATAATGGTAAAAAATCACTATATTATATAATTCTCACCATAGTGATTGAAGTGTGGGGGGTAAAAGGCATAATTAACACCTCCTTAAAAGTGTTCCAAGTTGGTAACATGGCCCCCAAGAAAAGCCTTAAGGATTGTTTTTTTGTCAAGCAACCTATGGACTTTTTTGTAAGGTTTTGGAAATTTGTGTACTCAATTGCAAAAACTCTCAAGAAAGGGACTTGGAGAGTTGTGGGAAGGATATGAATGGTATGAAAGTGCTATTGGAGGACCAAATTACTCATGGAAGACAAGTTTGGACAAAGGAAACACTAAAGGCAATAAGGACCTAAATGTCCTAGTGTAAACCTTAAGCTGTTCAAGCTTTTGACTTTAGTCTAAGGGTAGAATTGTAGGGTTATCCCACCATGGGGGAGGCAGCCAAGACTTGATAATTAGTCAAAAATGTCGGGCACATGTGTACCAATGATTTAAGACAAAGAAACCATAATTAGTGAAAAGGAAAATGATATAAAGCAAGGTTAAGCTTGTTAAGTGTGTTTTGTTCCCTTAAGCTCATTTAAGGCCATTTAAGTGGCCAAATCACTTATCCCTCTCTCATTTTTTTCCTCCTCCAGGCCAAGAACACAGCCACACTTCCTCCATAGCCACCACACCTTCAAACTTGCAATTGATTGAAATTGAAGGCAAAAGGAAGCAATTGGAAGCAAACTAGAGCTATTGCTTGGATACTTCAAAGATTAAGCTTGATTTTCGGCCTACCCACTTTGGTAAGGGTTTTATTGCTCTCATGGGTTGTTTTCTGTATTTTCAAGCAACCATGGAGCTAGGGCTAAGCTTGGAAGAGAGCCATGAGCTTGATGAACCAAGCTTAGTGAGGGGAGTGCACTTATTGAAGGTTTTGTGACCTAGTGTGGAGTGCACAGTGATGACAGCGAATTTCTAGGTTTCTAGAGCCCAAAAGTTAGTACCAACTAGTGTTAAAATCCTTCTAAGACCAAGCATTAGCTTGAGGAGGGCTGCCATAGTGATTTGGTTATATTTATTACATGTTTTATGGACTAACCTATGGTATATGTTGCTGCCACATTTCATGTGTTTGTTTGTTGTGAATGGCTGCTGCATTTGGTTGCTATATCTTGTATATATGCATTGTGGTTTTTTGGTTTTAGTGTCTTTGGATGCAGGTTTTAATAATGGTTACATTGCCTATTGAATCCAAGTGCTACCCTTTACTAAGTTTCTCAATGAAACTTACTCCTCTCAATTCTGTCATTTCAGGTCCAGCAGAAAGATCACCTTCAAACTAACCTTTGTGGTTTGATTTTTGATCTGAAATTTCAGTTACATGAACTTCCATATGTTTAGTTATGATCTGGAAATTTTGGTGATTTTACGAGCACATTTGGTATATTTAATGGTAGTACTTATTGTGTTGTGCAGCAGCTGTCCAGCATCCTGTTCTGGAGTCCATTGTGTCTCAGGAACTTCTGTAACTTAGGGTATATATTTAGCTGAGTTCAGACCATTGTGTAGTTCATGTATGCATGTACATGTAGTGTATGTAAGATGAGACAAGTATGTGAACATTTGAGTAATGTTTTGGCTATGTAAGTGATGTGGTGCAAAGCTGCCTAAGTGTGAATGATGGGCTGTTTACTTGTAAATTCTGTTTTGGCCACATAAAGTTGCTAGTTACAAGAGCATGTAATTCCTATGTGTAATGAACATATATGGGGTAGCTTTGGAGGGCTTTCCCCTTGTGAATGAAGTGTTTGCATACTTACGAAAGTTTATATGGGCAAAATGGTCATGGAGTGACAGGAATTTTGACTCTGTACTTAAATTTCTATAAATTCCAATGTAGCATGAATCTTGGTATGAAATTTTGACCACACTTAGAGAATATCTAGAGGTTGAACTGGAATTTGGAATTTCTGAATTTGGAGCTCTGTAGCCAAAGATATGACGTTGCAAAATTGTCTAAGTTACTGTTCATTTCATCAGAATTTTGTAACCAACTTCAAAAAATTCATAACTTGGTCCATAGATGGGCTATCAATGTAAAAAAAAATTCCTTGGTTTGCTCTAAGTCTCTACTTGATAATGGAGTAAAGAAACCATGGGGTTACATGGCTAGAATGATACAGTTTATTAGTGGAAGTTACAGGTGCAGTGGCTGGTCACTAGAACTTAACAAGATTGCCTAATGTGTGGTAGCCAAAATTAAGACTTGTGTTAGTGTTTTCCTTCCTTGCTGAATTTGTGTGCATAAAATGTGAATATGTGTTTGATGGTTGGACCAATATGCATATATTTACATAGTGCCCAAGAGGGCTACTTGGGTATGCACACTAAGGGTAGTGTTCTGATGGCCTATAGAACATTACCAATCCTGGGAGTCTAAATACACAATTTTGGCACCATAATTGGACTACCCCGGAGTGGGTAACAACAAAAACTATGGATACATGGCCAACATTCTAAACCAATACCATCCGGGATTCCACAACCATGAGAATTTCTTATATTCCAACTCAAGGAATATTCAAAACCCACCCAGATTTAAAGGTTCTTCTATGCCACCACCTCCTCAAAAGAATAAGGCTCCACTTGGAGATATTTTGGCACAATTTATTCAAGAAACAAGCAAGAAGTTAAACAAGAATGACGCTAGATTTGAGAGTATAGAAACTTGCATGCAAAACATGGGAGCCTTAATAAGGAACCTTAAACATCAAATGGGGCAATTGGCAAGCTCAGTGAAAGTCTTGAAGAAGCATAAATTTCCGGGAGACATGGAGATAAATTCAAGAGAACAATATAAGGCCATTACATTGAGAAGTGGAAGAGATGTGGCTACCCAACCAATGAGGTGCCAAATGATCCAAGTTTTCAAGAAGTTGAAGTGGAGAAGGAAAATGAAGAGCAAGATCATATTGTTACCAAGGGTGTGAAAGCATCAACTCCTCCCAAAGATCAACAAGTTTCAATGCAGTTACCATATCCCCAAAGGTTCCTTGAAAAAAAGAATGATGAGAGTTATAAGAAGGTCTTGGAAATTTTCAAGAAGATTCAAGTCAACATTTTGATTTTGGAAGCTATCACACAAATTCCTAACTATGAAAAGTTCTTAAAAGATTTTGTTTCAAGGAAGAGGAAGTTTGAGGACTTTGAAACAATCAAACTCACGGAGAATTATAGTGTGGTGCTCTAACAAAATTTGCCTAAAGAACTCAAGGATCCAAGGAGTTTCCTTATCCTTTGTTCAATTGGTGAATCTTTTTCTTGTAAGGCTCTTTGTGATCTTGGTGTAAGTATTAACTTGATGCCCTTTTCTCTTTATAGGAAACTTGGCTTAAAAAAGCTCAAACCATCCACTATCACCTTGCAATTGGTGGATAGATCTTTGACAAATCCCTGGGGAGTTGTGGAAAATGTACTTGTGAAGGTTGACAAGTTTGTGTTCTCAATGGATTTTTGTGATATTGGACATGGATGAAGACCAAAAGTATCCTATTAATACTTGGTCAACCGTTCTTGGCTACCAGGAAAGCATTGGTGGAGGTAGAACAAGGAAAACTCACTTTGAGGGTGAATGATGAATAAGTGGACTTCAACTTCTTCCATGTCATGAAGGCACCAAATGAGGTATACCCTTGTTTAAGATTTGATGTGGTAGATGATTGTGTGAAATAATTGCATGAGTTGATGATTAGTAAGGAACCACCCCTTAGGAGTGTTGAAGAATGTGTTGAGAAAGTTGAGGATATTGATTGTGAATCATCCTTCTCTACTCTTGCTATGGAAGCTTTCAAGGAGGAGTGGGAAAATTGGAAGACTTTGATGGAGTTGTTGGCAATGGAAGAGGTAAAAAAGCATGACCCGGAGTTAAAGCCACTCCCGAAAGATTTAAAGTATTTGTATCTTAGAGATGGGGACACTTACTCGATAATCATTTCATCAACATTGTCACCTATTGAATAAGAAAAATTGGTGAATGTACTAAAAAAGCACAAAGAGGCACTAGCTTGGTCAATCTTTGATATCAAGAGAATAAGCCCATTTTTTTCATGCACAAGATTTAGATGAAAGATTCCTACACTCCCACCCTTGAGTATCGAAAAAGGTTGAATATGGTATGAAGGTAGTGGTGAGAAAGAAGATTCTCAAGCTACTTGATAGCCAAAAGGCTATCGCCTCCCCCAGTATGAATTTCCCCAAAGGTTTGTCCAGGGAGCCTGACGTAGCTCGGAAAGAAGCATTGCCACAGACCTCGGCAGAAGCAAAATCGAGCATGACGAAGTAAGCACTTCGGCTGAAACGCGAGGTTATCTAAATCTGTCGCTGACTCTCTCGGGGAACCGAACATATCGCCTTCGGGAGAAAAGAACCAGCTACTGAAAGCAGGAGAGATTCTCCCCGAAGGCGGAACTCCCAAGCTAGAGAACTCCCCGAGCCACCAACGTGATTCCCGAAGAAAGGCGTCCGTACCAAAAGATGACCTCGCCCAAAGGACCTCGGGAGTACGGCATGAGCATTTAATGAGCATTTAAGGAGCCTCTGACAGGTCGCCCATACGCTGCCTAAAACGGCGGCCTGACGCGCCGAAGCCGTTCGGGTCTTGTCACGACTTGACTCGGTCAAGGCTCAAGGGGCCTGCCACTAGCTACTTGTCCCCTACGTCCAAAGGTATAGAAAATATCTGACCTAACACGTGTCATGATCTAAACGGGCCAGGCTTCCCTATAAATACACAGGAACACGTCCTGGCAAGGGATGGGACTCCTCTTTCCTGAAAAAACACAAACAGGCAAGACCGTAAAACTTCCTAAGTGTCCCCTTTTACCTTCTCAGGAAACTGACTTGGGCGTCGGAGGCTCCTCCCCGGAAAATCATCTCGGGGACCTCATAACCCCTTTTTTCGGAGTCTTTCAGGTACTTTCCCACCTGGGGAACCTCTCCGTCAAACGTTCTCCTTCCTCGGAAACTCCCTCGGAATTCACCATGTCGCAAGATGAAGATGCTGAAGGGCATCATTTGGCGCCGTCTGTGGGAAACCACCCTCAGGTTGCCGTCGTTGAAACTCGGCGTTCTAAGGACAAGGGACTTCCAAGGTCCCCGTCCGCGCCTGAAGTCCAACCGGCTACTGAGCAAACTCTTCCAGGGACTTCCTTGCCTGAGGAAGAACGTCCTCTGGTCATCACCATGAGTTTTCTGCGCGACTTCCAGCGTTCTGTTGTGGCCGAAATGGCATAGCAGATAGACAGAAGGTGGCCACAACAAACTCAGGCCCAGAGGCCTCCTTCGCCAGCGCGCCCTCGAGAGAGAAGTTCTAAATCAGCTCATCGTACTTCGGGAAGTGGAGACCCACGAGAGGAATCTTCAACAGAAAACACGCCCCTCGGGGCACGGCTTGCGGGACAAACGGAGTCCAAGCGACCCAAAACCCCGCGCCGAAGGAGCTCATCACCTGAGGCGAGGTCCCCATCCCCTCAGCGCCGAACTCACTCACCGAAGAGATGCCGACGATCCTCTTTCCCCGAAGAAGAGCCCAGCGCCACACTCCTTATGGAGAAAATATTGGCCAGGTTGGAAAGGGTGGAAAAACAGGTAGCCCGCAGACCTGTCTGGGCCAGACTATCTGAAACTTTCTGTCGTAATGAGTCACCATTCACCCGAACAATAGTCGAGGCAGCCATGCCCAGTGATTTTCGGGTACCTCGGCTAGAAACGTACGATGGCCGAACAGATCCACAAGCCCATCTGACGAAGTACAAACGGAGCATGGTGTTGCACGGGGCTGATGATGCCACTCTATACAAATGTTTCGAGGTCACCTTTGCCGGCCCTGCTACAGCATGGTATAACTCTCTGGCCCCAGGAACCATCAGAGAGTTCCAGGAGCTGTCCACTGCCTTCACCCAGCAGTTTATTGGAAGTCGTCCTACGGCGAAGATGCCGGTGCAGATGTTCGACATAGCACAGAGGAACGGGGAAACCATCCGTGACTATGTCGAAAGATTTAACCGAGAGGCCCTAAGTGTTCCAGACTTTCGGCCAGAAATACGCATCCTCGCCATGATACGGGGCCTTCGGAGGGACTCGCAGCTATTTTACGAGTTTTCCAAAGACCCCCCAGACACGCTCGGTGAATTTTTCTGAAGAGCCGAGCAGCATATGACAGCCGAAGAGCTAAGAATGGAGGGGCCAAAGAACGATCATTCCCGTCCCGAAGGATCAAGCCAGCAAGCCAAGTATCCGACAGAGCAAACAGGACGACCTCGGAGGTTCAGGGGAAGGAAGCCTCCTCCGAACTTTACACCCCTGAACACCACAAGGACCAACATCCTCATGACAATGGAGAAACAGGGGTCCCAGATTCAGCGACCGAAGGCGATGACCGCTGACAACAAAAAGAATATGAAGAAGCTCTGTCAGTTTCATCGTGACCACGGTCACGACACCGAAGACTGCTTCCAGTTGAAGAAGTATATCGAGTCGCTGATTAAGCAAGGCCAACTACGGCGCTATCTGCGAATGCCTTCGCCGAAGGCAAGAAGAGAGGAGGAAGGAAAGGCTGATGAAGATGAGTATGACTCCGACAGAAGGAGGAACCGAAGTCCAAAAAGGCGCCTCCCACCTTCGGCGGGGGTAATACAAACCATCACCACTGGACTGCCATCCTCGGGGAGAAAGAGGAAAGCTAGGGAAATAGCAACGATGGAGTACCAAAGCCCATCGAAAAAACTCACCCGAAGAGATGGTTCCTCCGTCATTTTCCCTCATGACGACCCATTGTTGGTCATGGCAAGAATAGGAAATTGGGACGTCAAAAGGGTATTGCTTGACGATGGATCAAACGCCGACGTCCTATTCTCGCATCTGCTCCCAAGCTTGGGAATATCCAGCATCGACCTCAAGCCTGTTACTTCACCAACCTTTGGAATAGGACCCTCAGAGCTGCCCGTCCTCGGCTGGATCGACCTTCCCCTGATGATGAGAGGGAGTTCGATCAACGGAAAAGGAGAAATTTTTGCCTCCACAATGACGAGGTTCATTGTCATGGATGTCCCTTCGTCGTACAACGCCATCCTTGGAAGGCAAACACAAGGGAATTTGCACATTCGCCCAGATGTGAAGTACTTAACAGTCACCTTCGCCACCAAGGACGGAGACGCCGAAATTTTCATCGACCAAGCCGAGGTCAGAAAGGTGTTTGTCAAAGCCCGAAAGGCCCCAGCAGCCAACTTCGCACAAACCTTAGCAGGAGGGACACTACCGACCGAAGAACCAAAAACGGGCGGGGCGGAAAAGTTCGCAAAAGTAGAAACGGAAGAAATAGAACTTGTCCCCGGCCAAAATACCCGAATAGGGAAAAACTTGGCCGAAGGTGACAAGAAAAACCTTGTATCCTTTCTACTGATGAATAAAGGACTGTTCGCCTACTCGCCAAAGGATATGCCAGGGGTAGACCCTCGCATAATACAACATAGCCTTAAAGTAAGTCCGGAAGCAAAACCTGTCCGGCAAAAGAAGCGAGGCATCTCGGTCCACAAAAGTAAATTCGTCAAAACCGAAGTACAGCGCTTGATGGACGCAAATGTAATTAGGGAGGTCAAGTACCCCGAATGGCTAAGCAATGTGGTCATTGCTACAAAAGAAGGGAGTAGTAAGCTCCGGATGTGCATCGACTTCAGAAACTTGAACGATGCCTGCCCGAAAGATTCCTATCCTCTCCCACCGATAGACCAGTTGGTCGACTCAACTGCCGAATATGGGCTCCTAAGCTTCCTCGACGCCTTCAGTGGGTATCATCAAATAAGGATGGATCTCGAAGATGAAGAAAAAACTGCTTTCATCACCGAAGGTGGAACATATTGTTACACTAGGATGCCCTTCGGGCTCAAAAATGCAGGAGCCACCTACCAAAGGCTGATGAGCAAAGTCTTTCATGACCAAATAGGGAGGAACATGGAAGTCTACGTTGATGACATGATAGTCAAAAGTAAGATGCCTAAAGACCATGTCACAGACCTAGAGGAAACCTTCCAGCAACTCAGAATATTCGGAATTCGACTTAACCCCGAAAAATGCGTCTTCGGCGTGACCTCGGGAAAATTTCTGGGCTACATGGTATCAGAAAGGGGCATTGATGCTAACCCAGAAAAAATTAAGGCTCTGCTCGAATTCTGAACTCCTGTCACAGTGAAAGACGTGCAGAGACTCACTGGAAGGATAACCTCTCTTAGCAGGTTCATCTCCAGGTACGGGGATCGGTGTCGGGCATTCTTCAAAGTCCTTACTAAGGCAGCAAAAAGAGAGAATGACCTCGGGGATGGTGACCATCCTTGGAATGAGGATTGCCAAAAAGCCTGGGAAGAACTTAAAATCTATTTGTCTCGACTGCCTACTCTGCGACAACCTCGCGAAGGAGAGCCCCTCATCCTGTACCTCGCTGTTTCAGAAAAAGCAGTGAGCTCGGTCCTTGTGAAAGAGGAAGGGTCGAGACAATGGCCAGTTTATTACGTAAGCAAATCCCTGCACGGCACCGAGGTCAGGTATCCATTACTCCAAAAAGCCATATATGCCTTGGTGCTGGCAGGAAGAAGATTGCGGCCATACTTTCAGGCTCACCCCATCATCGTCCGAAGTAGTCTGCCTCTACGGGATGTTATGAAAAAAGTTGATCATTCGGGAAGGCTTTCCAAATGGTGTATAGAGCTTGGCGAACACGACATTGTTTATGAACCTCGGAAAGCCATAAAAGCTCAAGCACTGGCTGACTTCATCGCCGAAGTACCTACCACCGAAGATAGCCACCCGGATCCTGGCGAAGGTGAGCCAGAATGGACGCTGCATGTGGATGGAGCCTCAGGTTCCGAACACCAAGGAGCCGGGGTAATCATCAGAGGACCCGAAGGTCTAGAGGTGATAAAGGCCATCAAGTTCAGCTTCAGCGCCACCAATAATGTGGCTGAGTATGAAGCTCTGATAGCAGGGTTGCGCCTGGCCAGAAAAATTGGAATAAGAAACTTGAAGGCTCACAGTGACTCCCAGCTGGTAGTTCGGCAAACGGCAGGGGACTACGGCGCGAAAGACCCAATTTTGGCAAAATACCACGAACTGGTGACGAAGCTCATTCGAGAGTTCGACACCATACGCATCGAAAATGTACCTCATCGGGAAAACACCGAAGCAGATTGCCTGGCAAAGGCAAAAACATACACCGAGGTACTAAACCACCCGAGCATTGAAGTACTGAGCATAGTAACTTCGGAAAAGGGCTGGAAAGATCCAATAAAGAGGTATCTTGCGGACAACGCGCTCCCCGAAGACCCCATCGAAGCCGCAAAAGTGCGAAGACGCTCTGGGCGATTCTTCCTAATAGGCGAAGAACTGTATCGGCAGGGATATGCAAATCCTTTACAGAGGTGTGTTGGCGAAGAGGATACTGAAATGATCCTCGAAGAAGTCCACGAAGGCGCTTGTGGTTCACATATTGGAACTGACGCCCTCGCCGCAGTGGTACTTCGCCAAGGATATTTTTGGCCTACCCTAAGAAAGGATGCCCGACAGTTCGTCCGAAAATGTGACAGCTGCCAAAAACACGCAAAAATCCAGAGGACACCCTCGGAAATGGTGACTTCGGCTGACTATCCCTGGCCCTTCGCAGTTTGGGGCATAGACCTCATTGGGCCGCTCCCAACAGCCCCCGGAGGCGTGAAATTCTGCGTGGTCGCAGTAGACTACTTCTCTAAATGGGTCGAGGCAGAACCATTAGCAACTATCTCAGCTAAAGAAGTGCAGAAGTTCGTATGGAAGAACATTGTATGCAGGTTTGGCATACCGAGGATACTGGTAGCCGACAATGGATCCCAGTTTATAGACAAAGGGTTCCAGGACTTTGTCAACAACCTCGGAATAAAGATGCACTTCGCCCCAGTAGCCCATCCTCAAAGCAATGGCCAAGTAGAGGTATCTAATAGGACCATAAAAGATGGTCTGAAAAAGAGGCTGGGGGAAGCAAAAGGGAAATGGCCAGGCGAACTCCAGAGTGTACTGTGGAGCTACCGAACAACACCCCGAAGAGCCACAGGGGAAACGCCTTTTTCACTCATCTTCGGTACAGAAGCCATCATCCCAATCGAGGTAGTGCAACCATCAATTCGAGTGCAAGTTTTTGATGAAAGTGGGAATGACCTCGGCCTGAGAACCAAGCTCGACCTCGTCGGCGAACACAGAGAAATAGCCGAACTAAGAAGAAAAGCTTTTCAGCAAAGAGTGGCCGCGGCTATAAACTTGCGCGCCAGGCCAAAAGGAATAAAGAGAGGAGACCTCGTTCTCCGAAAGAATGAATTCGCACCTCGAAAGCCATCCCACGGAGTACTTCGCGCCAACTGGGAAGGCCCTTACCTGGTTCTTGCCGAAGTACGAAAAGGGGTCTACAAGCTCGGCGATTCCGAAGGCGTAGAATTAAAAAATACGTGGCATTCGGACGCCTTGAGAAAATTCTATGCTTAGAATCTCGGCGAAGAAGACCGTGCTGTACAAAGAAAGAAAAATTTTCTCTAAAGCATAAAAAGTTTCTTAGCCAAAAAGTCCTAAGCATGAGTGGTGCGAATTCCGCAAAGGTGGCCGGCTAAAATAAGCGAAGGTATTATTTTCCGAAGTCTCTTGAGCAAACGTGTTCGGGACAACAGAGAAAATCTGGCGAAAGACTTAGCCAAAATTTTTGGGCATAAGTTGAACAAATCAGGATTTCGCGAAAGAGGTCACCATGATAAGCACAGACAAAGTTTTCCGAAGTCTCTTGAGCGAATAAAGTTCGGGGCAAAGGGAAACAAAGAATCTCACGAAAAGATTTAGCCAAATTTTCAAGGTCTTTATTGAGATAAGTGTGCTTACAAAAAAGATAGCCAGAAGAAGAAGTACAAAAAAGAAGAAAAAGAAGAAAAAGGGCCCTAGAACAAACTAAGGGTTCTCGGCGTCCCAGGAGTCTTCGGCTCCTGCGTCCTTTTGCACCACCTTCGGCGCCGGAATAGAAGGAGGCAGGTTCAGATGATCAATCTTAGACCAGGACCACCGAGGTCCCTCGGAAATGTCCAGGGCTGCCAGGAAAGAGAGGTCCAGATCTGGGAACCTCTGAAGGACTTGGTGCCGAACAAGACAGAACCCGTCCTGAAAACCAACCTTGGTCATCTGGTCAGACTTGTCCTTCTCGACCTCAAGCTCCTCGAAGTCCTTCTTCAAATCTGAGACCTTCTTCTTCAGCTCCTTCACTCTCTTCTTTTCCGGCTCCTTCTTCATAGCATCGACCTCGGCTTGGAGCGCAGCCTTCTCAGCAAGCGCCTTCGCCAGGAGCCCTTCGGCCTCTGACTTCTCTTTCTGATGCGCCTCATTTGCCGAGATCAGCTCCGCCACTTGGGAGCCGAGGTCAGAAATTTTCTGGGAGGAGTCCCTCAAAAGTTCCTCTTTTTCTTTCTGGAACTCCTCCCGAAGGGTGGCAACTTCCTTCTCCGCAGCTTGAGCCAGCTGCAGGTTCTTGACAGCTAATTCCGAGCACATGGCCTTAGTTTTTTCTATGGCTTCTAAGGCCTTAGCTCGGAACTCCGTCTGCCTCGCCACCCGAACTCGGAGAAAACCGGCGTATCCCAGAAGCTGCAAAAGGATAAAGGCGAGGTCATTAAGACAAAGAGAAAACCAAACACTTAGAAAAAATTCAAGGGAGAAAGATAGACGCAAAGTATACCTGGGCGGCGTGTTCGGAAAGCTTCGTGGCGAGAGAATCGTCGCCCGGGTGAGCCGCGGCAATGGCCTTGAAGGAGGCATCGGTGAGGACCCCTTTCGAGATCTCTGTAGCCATTTGCTGGCAGTCTCCAGAGTACAAATTCATGTCCTCCGTAAACGTCCAGAAAGGCTCCTTCGGGACTTTTCCCTTCGGGATGCGGGCGTCCCGAAGGGCTCTCCTCTTTGCATGCTCAGCTACCCAACCCGGAGTGAGCGACTCTTCTGCACGACAAAACAGAAAATTGGTCAGGGCAAGAAAACCTCAAAGATCATCAAAAAGAGGAGCACCACAGTTTGTTAGAAGAACAAACCTGCTTGCACCTTGACGACGTCGTCGTCGGAAGCTCGATCCTCTTCGGCAGAAATCACCTTGCCTTTTCTTCGGCGCCGCTCTTCGGCAGATGGGGCCTCTACCACGGCGCCCAGAAGAGCCTGCGACGGGGTAGGACTTTGAGGAGGGACCTTAGCACCAACCTCGGACTGAGGGACAGTAGCAGCCTCAGGCTCCTCGCCCACCTCTTCGGAAATCTCTGGAAGAGGGGGGGCACATCCTTCTTCGCCCGTTTGGAAACAGACGGCCCAGCCCCGGACGTTTTCCGTCTTCGGGAGGCAGCTTTCTTCGTCTGCTCACCCTTCGCAGGCTGACCGGTGAAAAGGGCTTTGTAGAAGGCAGCAGTGTCCTCGCCCATTTCTGAAAAGGAAGAAAGACATCAGTGTGAGTCCGGAACGAAGTTATAACAAGGAGATTAGAAAGTAACTTACTCTCATAAAAAGTTTCGAAAGAAACTTCCTCCCGAAGGAGTTGCACTAGCCAGGAGTCCTTCCCGGCGATGGCAGGAGCCGGCATCCCGAGGTCCGTCTTGTGCTCCTTTACCACCCCGAGCTCCCGAAGGACCTCCTCGGTCATCAACCTCCAATTGATGGGGAAGGGGTAAAGAGGGCGCGAAGGGACCTCGGGACCCCAGTCGGCGACGGCTCGGATACGTCCGTCGAAATCCGTGAATACGGAAACCAACTCGGGAGTCAACAGTATCCTCGGATCTACGATGTCGTCCTCCAACCGTCCCTGAGCCCACTTGGTCGGAACATGCGACCAGGCCTCCTCCATCTTCAGAAAGAAAAACTTTTTTTGCCACCCTCGCCAGCTGTCCTTAGTGGCGAAGGTGAACATATACTTTTTGCTCCCGGATCCCCGAGGTAGCATGAAGTAAAAGCCACCCTTCGGGACCACGTAGAGCTTGTAGTACTGCATAAAAATGACGAAGTGGGGTTCTATTTTGAAAACGCCACACATACAGAGGAAGGCGTTGAAATAGCAGTACGAGTTCGGAGGAAGTTGATTTACGGCAATGCCATGAAATTGGCAAAAGTCGCAAATCAACTTCGGAGGGGGGAACCGAAGTCCGGCTTTCAGTTGAGCTCGGAAAACGGTGATCTCGTTACTATGGTTTGAAAAGCTGTAGTGGTCAGGACGTGGCAACCTCGTAACAGCGTACGAAGGAAGGAAAATTTTTTTCTTCCACTTCGCTAATTTTGCAGGAGTGGTGCAACAAGGGTGAGAAAGAAGAGGCTGCCAACTTTCAGGAATCGGCATTTTTGGCTGAAAAATGAGTTCGGAAAAGGCAAAAATGAACTTCGGGCAAACTTTGAAAAACAAAGAGTTCTGGAAATCAAAACCCACCAAATCTTTTGCCGTAATCTGGGTGTGAAGACGCCGTCGTGAAAGATGACCGGAAAAAAGCTCAGGTGAAAGAACCGCCGCGAAAAGCAGAAGAGAGCAGAAGGAAAACCAGAGCAAAAGCAAAAGCAAAAGAGACAAATGACGGAATGAGCATATATATAGGCCGAGGGGGGTAGGCGGACCGGCGTCATAAGTACTCTGCGAAGGCAAAACGCCGCCATAACTGCCCTTCTGCACCTAAAAAGGCGCGCCCGCGGTAACCGATGCAACCCCAGCCAACAAAAAGCCGACACGTGTCAGCCATCGCACCAAAAGAGGAACACGCCCTCTGACAGACGTCGCGCCGCTCCAGACTGACACGTCTGGTTACGAGACGCGACGTTTCACTAACCTACAAAAGTAAAGAAGTGGGTTACCTCGAGGACACCAAAAGACAGGCTATGGCCGAACAGTCCGTATCTTCGGACAAAAAGGTGTATCTTCGGCACAGGTTACACTCCCTAGAAACTCCCGAGAAGCATCCTCGGAAAGACAGCGAACCGAAGTCTCCACTTCGGCTTCTTCGAGGAAGGCCTAAAAAGCTGGAAAGCAGGTTACTTCGAAGACACCAACAGACAGGCTATGGAAGAAAAGCCTACGTCTTCGGACGGAAGGTCCGTCTTCGGAACAAGTACTGCACTCAAGGCCCAAAGAGGGGCCCTCAGGAAGCGAACAAACCGAAGTCTCCACTTCGGCTTTTTCGAGGGGGGGCCTGTGATAGCCAAAAGGCTATCGCCTCCCCCAGTATGAATTTCCCCGAAGGTTTGTCCGGGGAGCCTGACGTAGCTCGGAAAGAAGCATTGCCACAGACCTCGGCAGAAGCGAAATCGAGCATGACGAAGTAAGCACTTCGGCTGAAACGCCAGGTTATCTAAATGTGTCGCTGACTCTCTCGGGGAACCGAACATATCGCCTTCGGGAGAAAAGAACCAGCTACTGAAAGCAGGAGAGATTCTCCCCGAAGGCGGAACTCCCGAGCTAGAGAACTCCCCGAGCCACCAACGTGATTCCCGAAGAAAGGCGTCCGTACCAAAAGATGACCTCGCCCAAAGGACCTCGGGAGTACGGCATGAGCATTTAATGAGCATTTAAGGAGCCTCTGACAGGTCGCCCATACGCTGCCTGAAACGGCGGCCTGACGCGCCGAAGCCGTCCGGGTCTTGTCACGACTTGACTCGGTTCAAGGCTCAAGGAGCCTGCCACTGGCTACTTGTCCCCTACGTCCGAAGGTACAGAAAAGATCTGACCGAACACGTGTCATGATCTAAACGGGCCAGGCTTCCCTATAAATACACAGGAACACGTCCTGGCAAGGGATGGGACTCCTCTCTCCTGAAAAAACACAAACAGGCAAGACCGCAAAACTTCCTAAGTGTCCCCTTTTACCTTCTCAGGAAACTGACTTGGGCGTCGGAGGCTCCTCCCCGGAAAATCATCCCGGGGACCTCCTAACCCCTTTTTTCGGAGTCTTTCAGGTACTTTCCCACCTGGGGAACCTCTCCGTCAGACGTTCTCCCTCCTCGGAAGCTCCCTCGGAATTCACCATGTCGCAAGATGAAGATGCTGAAGGGCATCACTACTCAAGGTGATGGGGAGGAAGAGTTAAAGACCAAGAGGTTTATGAGGGGACTAAGGCCCATGTTGAGACAAATCCTCAGGTCAGTTAGTATGAAAGTTTACTATGAGGCAGTCTAGAAAGCTCACTTTGGAGCAAGAATTCCAGCATCAAGAAAAATGAAATGTTGAAGGAGTAAGCACTAGCGAAAATGCTAGAAAGAAGAGCATTAGAGAAGTGCCAATGCTGATTGAAGTTAAAAAGGAACAGAAGAAGTAAAAAGAACTTCAAAGGTTTGGACCACAATGCCAAAGTTGTGAAAAGCACCATGGTTATAAACCATTACAAGGCCATTGATGGATGCCTAAATTATAGTTCCCAAGACCACCAGGTTAGGGATTGCCCTATAAAAAATGACAAAAGGAAACTGCTGGGAAAATTTGGATCATATTGGCCAAAAGCATAAGGAATGGGAAAAGTTCCATTGCCCCCACCTAAACTTGTGTAAGGAGGACTAGGTCAGCCAGCCCAGGCTAAAGGGCAACAAGCCCAGGGGAGAGTATACCAGATTGAGGTAGCACAAAGGCCTCATGAATCAGAGAAAGAAAGAAGAAAAATAGGCCCAGAAAGGCTGAAGAAAAAAGCACTAAAAGGTAAGCTTTATTTTGAAGATAACCTTATTTATGTGCTTTATGATACTGGAGATTCTATTTCAATTATCTGAACTAAGTTGGTTAAAGAATTAAATTTAAAAGTTACTACACTATCTGAAATGTATATGGTTAGAACAGCTAGGATTGAAATAATGTTCACACATCACATAGCTAAAGACTATTGATGGCGATGGGGGCCATCAGGATCTCCACTGTGCACCGTGGAGACTGCAGCAGGGACTTCCGGAGGTGCAGATGAACCCAGGGAGAGGGTGCTCTGTGTGGGTCACCCGGAATGGCCGACAGCGTCTTTGTCTCATGGTCGGAGGGCCTGCCTGAAACACTCAAAAAATAGGGGTTAGGAGGTCCACGGAGTCTTTTTCCGATGAGGAGCCTCCGATGCCCAAGTCAGTGTTTAGCAGAGGTGGAGAAATAGTAGTAAGCGCTAAGGGTTCTTGCCTGTCATGTTCTCTTTTGAGGGCTGAGGGGATGAGGGAGGAGCCCCTAGCCTTAGAGTATTTAGGCGGAGAGAGGAGAGAGATCCCCCCCTCCGTTTGAGATCATTCTCCCGGCATATATAGGAGGGGGTGAACCCTTCAAATCGTAACACGTGTATGGACGGATGGTATCCGTATTTCTGGGCGTGGGGTCCCCTAGCCGCCTGCAAGCTCCTCGGGCCATAAGCTGCGTTAGGCGCAGCCCTACATGACAGGACGTAGGTAGGGGCGGCGCGCCAGAGTGCATATGAGGGCGGCGTGCAGGGTGTTCGGGCGGAAAGGTTAGAGACTCCTTGATGGCTCCTGCTGTATCTCCAAGGTCCCCTTGGTTGATGTCTCCCTTCGGAGTGAGGGGCCTTCTCCCGGAGTCACACCGGTACTTCGGGGTATTTACGGGCGCCGAAGTTGGTCCCTTCAGGGGGCTTTCACCTGCAGAAAGGTGGCTGGCACTTCTCCTCGAAGCTAGTTCGGTCACCCTTCCTGATGGAGGCTCGGGTTTCCTAATATGGGTAGTTTCCCGAGGTTGGTATTGGCAGGCTACCGAGGTCGCATGCCTCAGGTGTTTGGCTCCCTTCTTCCCGGGGTCCTTAGGTGTTCGGGGTGATAGCACTTCGGCTTTCACATGCCCCCCCCCCCCCTTGGAAAGTCGGAGTGGAGACTTCGGCTGGTGGTCCTTTCGGGAGCGCTTTTCGGGACTCGGAGTGCGACGTTCGCAGGGGAGGTGATTTACCATGTGGGGGGATAAGCCTTGTTCGGGCAGGTATTACCTGTTTTCCCTTTGGTGTTCTTGAGATACCTAACCATTTTACTTTTTCTGCCATGGGCTAGTGGAC
>SMDT01002002.1:0-59073 GCA_005392925.1 Aquilaria sinensis | reverse complement strand
AACTTTTCAAAGGATTCTGACTTATGTCTCATGAGATACACATAGCCATATCTACTGAAGTCATCAGTGAAAGTAATGAAGTATTGGAAACCTCCTCTAGCTTGTGTAGACATAGGGCCACATACATCACTATGTATGAGTCCTAGTAAGTCATTAGCCCTTTCACTTTGCCCTGTGAATAGGGCTTTGGTCATCTTGCCCAACAAACATGACTCACATGTCTCATATGATTCAAAATCAAATGAGTCCAAGAGTCCATCCTTATGGAGCTTGGATATGCGGGTCTCATTTATATGGCCCAAGCGACAGTGCCAGAGATAGGTCGGGTTTGAATCATTTAATTTGACCTTCTTGGTATTCACATTATAGATTGGATCTTCGAGGTCTAGAACATACAACCCATTGCTAAGTTGAGCACTACCATAAAAGATTTCATTCAAATAAATAGAACAACATTTGTCCTTTATTATAAATGAAAAACCTTTCTTGTCCAAACAAGAAACAGAAATCAAATTTCTACTAATAGTAGGCACAAAGTAGCAGTTGTCTAATTCTAAAACTAATCCACTAGGTAAAGTGAGAACATAAGTCCCTACGGCTAAGGCAGCAACCCTTGCTCCATTTCCAACACGTAGGTCCACTTCACCTCGGGCCAATCTTCTACTTCTACTTAGATCCTGCACATTTGCACAAATGTGAGATCCACATCCAGTATCCAATACCCAAGATGAGGAAGTAGAAAAGTTAGCCTCTATAACAAAAATACCTGAAGTGGAAGTCTTACTTCCCTTTTCCTTAGCAAGTTCTTCAAGATAGAGCTTGCAGTTGCGCTTCCAGTGTCCAGGTTGCTTACAATGGAAGCACTCCCCTTCCTTTGCCACACCACCCTTTGGTTTCAGTGCAGCTGAAGAAGAACTAGCATTGGACTTTCCATTAGCTTTATCCTTCTTCTTGTTGGCTTTTCCTTTTCCCTTGCCCTTTTGAACCATCAAAATGGGCTTAGCCTTCTTAAGGTTTTGCTCAGCAGTTCTCAACATGTTGAGCAATTCAGGGAGGGACTTGTCAAGGTCGTTCACGTTATAGTTCATGATGAACTGACTGTAGCTTTCAGGCAACGATTGCAATACTACATCGATAGCCAACTCTTTCTGAAGAGCAAATCCCAAATTCTCAAGATTCTCAATGTACCCAATCATCTTGAGCACATGAGGACCCACGGGACTTCCCTCAGACATCTTGCACTGAAACAATGCCTTAGAGGTCTCAAACCTCTCATGCCTAGCTTGCTCTTGGAAAAGCATTTTGAGATGTTCGATCATATTGAATGCCCCCATGTTCTCATGTTGCTTCTGAAGCTCAGATTCCATGGTAATAAGCATGAGGCATGCAACATCCAAAGCATCATCAGAATGCCTCTTGTGAGCATCCCTTTCAGCTCTTGGAGCAGTGGCAGCAGGCTCATTCGGAATGGGCTGCTCTAGGACATAAGCCTTTCTCTCTTGTTTGAGGACTATCCTCAAGTTTTGGTACCATTTGAGAAAGTTGGTCCCATTAAGTTTTTCCTTCTCAAGGATCGATCGCAACAAAAGTGTCGATGTGTTTTGTGCCATGGTTATCTACAACAGTAAATATGCAGTGTAAGAGTCATGTATTTTAATTCATTTAATAAGGACTTTTATTAAACGATACTCCCACTATTTTCCTCAAAATAATAACCCTCAAAGGAAGCACTCCCCTTCCTTTGCCACAACACCCTTTGGTTTTAGTGCAGCTGAAGAAGAACTAGCATTGGACTTTCCATTAGCTTTATCCTTCTTATTGTTGGCTTTTGCTTTTCCCTTGCCCTTTTGAACCATCAAAATGGGCTTAGCTTTCTTAAGGTTTTGCTCAGCAGTTCTCACCATGTTGAGCAATTCAGGGAGGGACTTGTCAAGGTCGTTCATGTTATAGTTCATGACGAACTGACTGTAGCTTTCAGGCAACGATTGCAAGACTACATCGATAGCCAACTCTTTCTGAAGAGCAAATCCCAAATTCTCAAGATTCTCAATGTACCCAATCATCTTGAGCACATGAGGACCCACGGGACTTCCCTCAGACATCTTGCACTGAAACAATGCCTTAGAGGTCTCAAACCTCTCATGCCTAGCTTGCTCTTGGAAAAGCATTTTGAGATGTTCGATCATATCGAACGCCCCCATGTTCTCATGTTGCTTCTGAAGCTCAGATTCCATGGTAATAAGCATGAGGCATGCAACATCCAAAGCATCATCAGAATGCCTCTTGTGAGCATCCCTTTCAGCTCTTGGAGCAGTGGCAGCAGGCTCATTCGGAATGGGCTGCTCTAGGACATAAGCCTTTCTCTCTTGTTTGAGGACTATCCTCAAGTTTTGGTACCATTTGAGAAAGTTGGTCCCATTAAGTTTTTCCTTCTCAAGGATCGATCGCAACGAAAGTGTCGATGTGTTTTGTGCCATGGTTATCTACAACAGTAAATATGCAGTGTAAGAGTCATGTATTTTAATTCATTTAAATAAGGACTTTTATTAAATGATAGCTCCCACTATTTTCCTCAAAATAATAACCCTCAAATGGAAGCACTCCCCTTCCTTTGCCACACCACCCTTTGGTTTTAGTGCAGCTGAAGAAGAACTAGCATTGGACTTTCCATTAGCTTTATCCTTCTTCTTGTTGGCTTTTCCCTTTTCCCTTGCCCTTTTGAACCATCAAAATGGGCTTAGCCTTCTTAAGGTTTTGCTCAGCAGTTCTCAACATGTTGAGCAATTCAGGGAGGGACTTGTCAAGGTCGTTCATGTTATAGTTCATGACGAACTGACTGTAGCTTTCAGGCAACGATTGCAAGACTACATCGATAGCCAACTCTTTCTGAAGAGCAAATCCCAAATTCTCAAGATTCTCAATGTACCCAATCATCTTGAGCACTTGAGGACCCACGGGACTTCCCTCAGACATCTTGCACTGAAACAATGCCTTAGAGGTCTCAAACCTCTCATGCCTAGCTTGCTCTTGGAAAAGCATTTTGAGATGTTCGATCATATCGAACGCCCCCATGTTCTCATGTTGCTTCTGAAGCTCAGATTCCATGGTAATAAGCATGAGGCATGCAACATCCAAAGCATCATCAGAATGCCTCTTGTGAGCATCCCTTTCAGCTCTTGGAGCAGTGGCAGCAGGCTCATTCGGAATGGGCTGCTCTAGGACATAAGCCTTTCTCTCTTGTTTGAGGACTATCCTCAAGTTTCGGTACCATTTGAGAAAGTTGGTCCCATTTAGTTTTTCCTTCTCAAGGATCGATCGCAACGAAAGTGTCGATGTGTTTTGTGCCATGGTTATCTACAACAGTAAATATGCAGTGTAAGAGTCATGTATTTTAATTCATTTAATAAGGACTTTTATTAAATGATACTCCCACTATTTTCCTCAAAATAATAACCCTCGATATTATTTCAGAACACCTCGGCGCTAAGGTATTCTAGTGGGCCAAGATCCATATTTGACCACAACCTGAGTCAGCTTTGGCTTTTCTCTCAAGTTACAGCTATTTAGGTAGGCAACTCCTTGCCAATTGCATCTTATGCAACTCTTGGATAGTTGGGTGAACAACACTTGTCCAAGCTCATCTCATGAACTTAAGCCCAACTCTATGCCTCTAAGTCCCTAATCCTATTAGGATGACTTAGTTAAGTCGAACCCAAAGTTAGCAGTTTGGATATCACTATTATCCCATCGCGCCTTACCAAGATGAACATAGGTGCTTTGCTTTGGCAAACCCACCTAATGTTGATCAAAGTCTTGACGAGTGCCAACATTTGGAAGGCATCACATTTAATGACTTAATATTTGTTTGAGGGATTTTTCTTTTGATCTCACCAATTTGTTATCTCCGGTTGTTTTATACATGCATCACATACAAATATAAAACATGCATCTCATGCTTACAAGAAAGTAAACGTGACATGGTTATAGCCCAAACTATGCGATATTCTCAAGCCAATGAGAATATCATAAAAGCCTAAGAAAAGAAAAGAGTCTTCACAAGCTCCTTCTCTTCCTTTCTTGGCTGCCCTTTTGTTGTCACCTCCTTGGACATACCACCTTGGATGATCCTTGCACATACATAATAATGCACCATTACATCAATAATAGAAACCTCGAGTTACATTCGAGGGGAGTAAGGTGAGAAGAGAATGTACAATGAGAGTGATAAGAAAAGGCACGACTCGCAGGCCGTATTTACAAGTACAACCAATCAAGGGCTATAACCATGCACCATGCTTCAAACACCAATCAGCATATCATGTCAAATCTCATTCAACAAAGATGCATGCCAATTTTCGTGTGTTGATTAACCAGTTTTTATTTATGTGGCGCTTCGCATACGGCGGTCCCGCTGGCCAGTCAGCGGGCGGTGGTTCCGCTGATCGGTCAGCAGACGAGGTCAACCAGAGCTGTCCTTGCAGGGGGAGCTGCCTTTGTGGGGGCAGTGCCCCCAGGCGCAAAAAATTGTCTTACAATTGCTTAGCCCGAAATCTTCTATTTCGAGCAAGTAGGCACCCGAGACTCCTCCATTCGAGCCACCAAAAATACCTTACTTTCGGTGCCCGAACAGGCCGAATCCGAACAAACCTAGGGTTTTTGCAACTATTGCAAGAATCCTAATCCATATAGGTATCTCATACCTATCAATTTCGGGTTAATCTCATTAACCAATTTGTGTCGTTTCTTCATATATCTCATATGTTCATTACGAATTTCGGTTTCATGCATCATGAATCAATCTAATTAATCATGGCCGAAAAGAAACCGAACACATAGCATCATGTGATTCAACACTCAATCCCGATTTAGGGTTTCACCAGTAGCTCTGATACCACTGTTGGGTTTCGGGAGCCAAACAGCGCAGCAGAATTTAACCGAAACCCTCCAGGATCCAAGTGAAACGGGGTAAACCGGGTGTTCGAAAATTTTCATACCTAATTTTCGGTTGAGATCTCTCACTCAACTGTAGAGTCGAATCACAAAACCTGAACAGTTGACGTGTTCAAGCTCTCTATGGTATCCACACGAGCCTCTCGGGATCACCACGCTTCCACCACGTCCCGGCAGATGCGTTTCTCTTGCGCTCGCAGTGCTAGCTTGCGTCCTCCAAGGAATTGCAAGAGAAGAGTGCGGCTGTCCTTTTGGGAGGCTAGGGCAAGGAGACCTGCGAATTTCTCACTTAAAAGTTGTATTTATAGTGAGACTCAACTTCCAGGCCTAATGGGTTTCAAAGCCCTAATCCAATTAGGATTTAATTTCGGGCTTAATAATGGCTCAACTTTTGGGCCCATTATTAATACGAAATTAAAGTGAAACCATAACCCAAATAATTAGCCCATGCACTCTAATGATCCAAATAGCTCTATGTGTGCGACCCAATAGGCTCTTACCACGTTGGCAATGATCATAAATCACATTTATGATCATAAGCAATGAGCGGTGTCTAGCAACACATCATTGCTACCCAAGTGACAAGATTGTCGATGATTCGACTAAACCTTTATGATCATCACCGATATATGCCATTGTCCCTTTGTCCAAGATATCAAGACTAAGCACGAGACATGGAATGTGTCACTCTCGTATAGCCCAATCTTTGGTTTCTTGATTACCGAGTAGACCAACTTAAACTGATGACATTGATATCGTATATCAACTCATCCGAGCATGGCCATGCATTTTCTAAGTCTCACTCTATCAAGGGGCCCGAAGATATCACTCCCGTTACATAGGAGGGACAAATCCCATCTTGATCATACAAATCCCTCCGCATGATATGTGACATACCCAATGACCTCCTTCAAGTTCACTCAGTTACGAGCAACAAAGGAAAGTATCAAAGTATGTGACTCACATGTAGGGAACCTTGATGATCTTAGGTCGAAGGACTACATATACCCTGATCACTATGGGAATCACTTATGACACTCATATAACGATCCATGTAGTGTTCTCATGGTGGGTCGGTCCAGTACACAAGTTCTCCAACTTGTACCCATATGTAGACTACATATCTCATATTAGTCTCCACATATGCTAGTCGTTATGTATTATTGCAACCCGCTCCACAATAATACTAGACCAGGGACTTTTAAGAATATCATTATTCTAGGGTCACAATTATGTTTGTTAAGTTACGCAGGAACAAAACAATAAACATAATTGCTGGATTAATGCCTTAATAAAATATCATGACTCAATGTGCAAAAATACAATCATCTCATGATTGGCTTTTGGGCACAACACTAACATAGCAACCTCAGACAAAAGGTGGAAAGATCCTATAAAGAGGTATCTTACAACCGAAAAGCTTCCTGAGATCCTTACGAAGCGGGAAAAGTGCGAAGACGTTACGGACGGTATTTCCTAATTAGGGAAGAATTATATCGGCAAGGGTACGCGAGTCCGCTACAAAGGTGTGTCAGTGAAGAGGACGTGAAGATGGTTCTTGAGGAAGTCCACGAGGGGGCTTGTGGTTTCCATATCGGGACTGACGCCTTGGCAGGAGTAATACTCCACCCAAGGGTACTTCTGGCCTACCTTAAGAGAGGATGCAAGGCAGTTCGTCAGGAAGTGTGACCATTGCCAAAGACACGCCAGCATCTAAAGATTGCTCTAAGAAATAATAACCTCGGCAGACTACCCTTGTCCCTTTGCAATTTGGGGCATAGATCTCATCGGGCCGCTCCCGATAGCACCTGGAAGAGTGAAGTTCTGTGTAGTAGCAGTGGATTACTTCACTAAATGGGTCGAGGCAGAACCCCTAGCAACTATTTTGGCAAAAGATATACAAAAGTTCATTTGGAAGAACATTATATGTAGATTTGGCATACCGCGAGTGATAGTGGCCGATAATGGTTCCCAGTTTACAGAAAAGGGATTCCAAGAATTCATCACCAACCTCGGAATAAAAATGTACTTCACCCCGATAGCTCATCCCCAGAGCAACGGACAAGTAGAGGTATCCAACAGAACCATAAAAGAAGGTTTCAAAAAGAGGTTGGGGGAAGCAAAGGGAAAGTGGCCAGGAGAACTTCCTAGTGCACTGTGGAGTTATTGGACAACACCCCAAAGGGCCACGGGGAAGACACCTTTTTCACTCATCTTCGGCACAGAGGCCATTTTCCCTATCAAAGTAGTACGGCCATTAGTCAGAATACAAGTGTTCGATGAAGGAGGAAACGACCTCGGTTTGAGAACTAAGCTCAACCTGATTGATGAACATAGAGAGATGGCCGAACTCAGAAGGAAAGCCTTCCAGCAAAGAGTGGCCACAGCGGCGAATCTACGCGTTAGGCCAAAAGGAATAAAGAAGGAGACCTCATTCTCCGAACGACCGAATTCGAGCCCCGAAGGCAGTCCCACGGGGTACTTCGGGCAAACTGGGAAGGGCCTTACTTAGTCCTTGACGAAGTCCGAAAGGGAGTCTATAAGGTCGGCGACTCCGAAGGTGAAGAATTGAAAAATACATGGCATCTGGATGCCTTGAAAAAATTCTATACTTAGAATCCTGGTAAGAAATTGTACGAGTTAGAAAAAGTTTCTAAGTACAAAAATTTTTCTTCCACCAAAGAACTCTCGCCAAACAAGGCTTAGAAGCTTGCAAAATTTACTTGTTCCTTCTGAAGTTGATTAGGTCATTCTCCCAAAAAGTAAGTCTATTGCAAGTAAGCCAAAATTTTGCTTAAGGGAATTCATCGAAAATGAACATTTTTCCAAAGACGGCTAACAGAGCAAGAAAAAAAGTATTTTCTGAAGTCCCTTGACCGAAAGTGGTTGGGATAACTGGGAAATAAAAGTTATTGCTCAAAGACTTAGCCAAATTATGGAAAGGGGAAAAATGTCATTGAAGAAGGCCTTATTACAAGGAGAAGGTTACAAGAAGAAAAATTACAAAGAAAAAAAAGGCAAAGGTCGTAAAACATCTAAGGGACCCCGGTGTCCTGGGAAGCTTCCGCTCCTGTGTCTTTAGGCACCGCCTTCGGTGTAGGAGGAGGGGCAAACGGCAGTTTGAGGTGCTTGATTTTTGACCAAGTCCACCGGGGCTCCTCTGGGATGCCCAGGCCAGCTAAGAAGGAAAAATCGAGGTCTGGATACTTCTTCAAAATTTGGTGGTGAGCTAGACAGAAGCCGTCCTGGAAGGCAACCTTGGTCGCCTAAATGGCCTTGTCTTTCTTGAGGGACAACTCCTCCACCTCGTCCTGAAGGTCAGCAACCTCTTTCTTCAGCGCCTTCACCTTCTTCTTCTTCGGCTCCTTCTTCAAGGCCTCGACCTCGGTTTGAAGTTTGGCGTTATCAGCAAGCGCCTTCGCTAGGAGAGTAGAGTCTTCCTCTTTCCCCTTTTGATAGGCGTCATTGGCCAAAGTTAGGCTCACTACCTTCACGCCGAGGTCGGACATCTTTTGGGAAAAATCCTTCAAGAGCTCTTCGTGGCCCTTCAAGAATTCCTCCCAAAGTTTTGCGACCTCCTCCTTGGCTATCCGGCTCAACTTTGCATTTTTGACAACAGAGTTGGCGTAGAAGACCTTGGCCTTCTCGAAACGGTCATCGGTCCAAGTTTAGACCAAACCTTGCTTTGCCGCCCAAGCCCGGAGGTATCCACTATACCCTAGAAGCTGCAAAAAAGGAGAAGATACTTAGTTAAAAAAGCACAAGGGGAGCCAAGTACTTAGAAAAGTGGGCAGAAAAAATAAAGGGCCTAAAGAAGTACCTGGGCAGCATGCTTAGAAATTTTGGAGGCGAGGGTCTCCTCGTTAGCACACTCTTCGGCAACTGTCTTGAAGAAAGCCTGCGTGAGTATGCCTCTCGCCATCTGGGGAGCCATTTGCTAGCAGTCCTCGGAGAACAAGTTCATGACCTCCGTCAATGAACAGAAAGGCTCCCTCGGAACCTTGTCCTTCAGGACATGGGAGTCCCGAAGAGCCCGCCTTCGAGCATGGTCCACCACCCAAGATGAGGGCACCAGTTCCCCTGCAAAATTAAAAGTACAAGTCTCATTAAGGCAAAGTCTCTTAGTCATACATCAACAAGATTAAGAGAAAAAGTGTCTAAGGGACAAACCTGGCACAACCTCAGTGACGTTGTCATCGGAATCTCTGACCTTCTCCACCTCAGCAGGAAGGTGTTTGCCCCTGCTTCTTCGGCACTCACGAGTTCCTCAGCAGAAGCGTCTGCACCCAAAGAACCCAAAATATCTGCCGAGGTGGTAGGACTCCGAGAAGCTGCACTGGTGGCCACCTCGGTCGACAGGGCGGTTGGGACCTTCAGTTCGCCGCCAACCTCCACGACGTACTCTGGTGGAAGGGGAAGGGCCTCCTTCTTCACCTTCTTGGCCGCAGACGGCCCACTCCCAGATGTCTTGCGCCTCCTAGAGGCACCCTTCTTTGTTTGTTCCCCTTTTTGGCTTGGCCGAGAAAGAGGGACTTGTAGTAGGCAGCAGACTCGTCACCCATCTCTGAAAAAGAAGGAAAACATCAGTGTAAGTCCAGAAGGGTACTTGTACTAAAAATTTTAGAAGAAAACTTACTTTCAAAAAAGGCTTCACAAGTGAGCTCCCTTTGAAGGAGAATCACTAGCCAGGACTCCTTCCCGTCGATGGCAGGAGCTAGCATGGCGAGGTCCGTCTTGTGCTCCTTAACTACCCCCAACTCCCGAAGGACCTCCTCGGTCATAAGCCTCCAGATGATGGGGAAGTGGTAGAGGGAGCGTGAAGGGACCTCGGTATCCCAGTCAGCGAAAGCACGGATACGTCTTTCGAAGTCCATAAACCTCGCTACCAACTCGGGAGTTAGCAGCTTCTTGTAGTTCACAACATCCGTCTCCTGCTTTCCCCGAGCCCACTTGGTCGGGACGTACGACCAGGCCTCTGCCACCTTTAGGAAGAAGAACTTCCTCTTCCACCCTCGCAAGCTATCCTTAGTAGCGAAGGTGAACATGAACTTTTTGCTCCCAGATCCCCAACTTAGCATGAAATAAAAGCCACCCTTCGGGACCGGATAAAGCTTATAGTACTGCATGAACAGGATGAAGTGAGGCTCCATTCCGAAGACCCCGCACATGCAGAGGAAGGCGTTAAAATAACAGTATGAGTTTGGAGGAAGCTGATTCACGGCTATGCCATGAAATTGGCAAAAGTCACAAATCATCCTCGGGGGAGGAAACCGAAGTCCGGCCTTCAGTTGGGCTCGAAAAACAGTAACCTCATCATCTCGGTTCATCAAACTGTAATGACCGAAATGAGGTAACCTCGTGACGGCATAGGAAGGAAGAAAAAATTTGGTTGTCCACTTCTCTAATTTCTTCGAAGTGGAGCAAAAAGGGTGAAACATGAGAGGTTGCCAATTCTAGGGGATAGGTTGAATAGACATAAGGGGGACAGGTGAAGACATGATTGGCAAAAAGTGACTTCAGGAAAAAAAGAATCAAGGGACTTCGGAAAGAAGAAAAATGACTTCGGGAAGCTAGAAGAAAGCAGAAAATGAAGAAAATGAAGGACCTCTAGAATTAGAACCCACCAAAAGTTTTGTCGAAACCAGGGTTTGAGGACGCCGTCATGAATAGTGGCCAAAAATCGCACCACTGTTAGCACTGCCGCAAAGAGGGAAGAGAAGACACGAAAGTAAACGAGAGCAAAGCGAGAGCAAAGAGAAAGCAAGTGAGGATTATGACGGAAGGAGGTTTATATAGACCGAGGAAGGGTAGCCGAATCGATGTCATAATTGCTCCACGAAGGTGAAACGTCGCCATAATTGCCCCTTGTGGGTGAAAATACGTGCCTAGTGTAACCGATGTGACTGCCCCCAACCAGTGCCTGCCATGTGCCACCCAACGCGATAAACTAGGACACGCTTTCTGACATCCCGAAAACCCAGGCACGCCGCTCCGGACTAGCACGCCTAGTTTCGAGACGCAACGGTCCACTGACCTACGGCAGAAAAAGTAAAGAAATTGGGTATCTCAAGAACACCAAAGGACAGACAGTGACACCTGTGTGGACAAGGCTTGTCTCCTGGTGACGAAATGCCTTCTCCGTGAACGTCATACTCCGAGTCCCGAAAAGTGCCCCAGAAGGACCGCTAGTCGAAGGCTCCACTCCGGCTTTCCAAGGGAGGGCATGTGATAGCCACAGTGCTATCGCCTCATTAACCTGAGAACTTCAGCTGGGTGTCATGCTCGGTAAATCCGATGTCACCCACAAGGAGAACTAGTACTGACGTCAGAAAGGAGGAAGTCTGACACCTTGGGCGCACGACCTCAGCACTCCTGAGGATGACAGTGCCAACCTTGGGAAACTGGCGTGTTGCCTCCCTCGGAAAGCCGACCGAACCAGCTTCGGGGGAGAAGGACTAGCCACCTTCGGCAGGAGAGAATCCCCCCGAAGGAGAAACTTCAGAGCTAGGGAATCCCCCGAACTACTGGTATGACTTCGCGAGAAGGGTTCTCACTCCGAAGGGCCACCTTAACTAAGGGGACCTCGGGGGTACGGCAGAAGCAATTAAGGAGCCTCTGACATGTCGCCCGCACAAGTTACACGCCGCCCTCATATGCGCTCTGACATGCCGATGCCACCTATGTCCTGTCATATAGGGCTATTCCTGCCCTAGCCCATGGCCCGAGGAGCCTATAGGCGACTAGAGGCCCCCACGCCTAAAAGCATAGATTACATCCGACCGAACACGTGTCGCAATCTGACTGGGCACACCCTCCCATATATACTAAGAAAATTGATAGCCAAAAGGCTATCGCCTCCCCCAGTATGAATTTCCCCGAAGGTTTGTCCGGGGAGCCTGACATAGCTCGGAAAAGAAGCATTGCCACAGACCTCGGCAGAAGCGCAATCGAGCATGATGAAGTAAGCACTTCGGCTGAAATGCCAGGTTATCTAAATGTGTCGCTGACTCTCTCGGGGAACCGAATATATCACCTTCGGGAGAAAAGAACCAGCTACTGAAAGCAGGAAAGATTCTCCCTGAAGGCGGAACTCCCGAGCTAGAGAACTCCCCGAGCCGCCAACGTGATTCCCGAAGAAAGGCGTCCGTACCAAAAGATGACCTCGCCCAAAGGACCTCGGGAGTACGGCATGAACATTTAATGAGCATTTAAGGAGCCTCTGACAGATCGCCCATACGCTGCCTGAAATGGCGGCCTGACGCGCCAAAGCCGCCCGGGTCTTGTCACGACTTGACTCGGTTTAGGGCTCAATGAGCCTGCCACTAGCTACTTGTCCCCTACGTCCGAAGGTACAGAAAAGATCTGACCGAACACGTGTCATGATCTAAACGGGCCAGGCTTCCCTATAAATACAC
Source organism: Aquilaria sinensis (assembly GCA_005392925.1). NCBI lineage: Eukaryota > Viridiplantae > Streptophyta > Magnoliopsida > Malvales > Thymelaeaceae > Aquilaria > Aquilaria sinensis. The sequence goes on along the minus strand of SMDT01002002.1, from coordinate 46,708 downwards.
AGGAACACGTCCTGGCAAGAGGGAGGACTCCTTTCTCCTGAAAAAACACAAACAGGCAAGACCGCAAAACTTCCTAAGTGTCCCTTTTTACCTTCTCAGGAAATTGACTTGGGCGTCGGAGGCTCCTCCCCGGAAAATCATCCCGGGGACCTCCTAACCCTTTTTTTTTTAGTCTTTCAGGTACTTTCCCACCTGGGGAACCTCTCCGTCAGACGTTCTCCCTCCTCGGAAGCTCCCTCAGAATTCACCATGTCGCAAGACGAAGATGCCGAAGGGCATCATTTAGCGCCGTCTGTGGGAACCCACCCTCAGGTTGCCGTCGTTGAAACTCAGCGTTCTAAGGACAAGGGACTTCCGAGGTCCCCGTCCGCGCTTGAAGTCCAACCGGCTACTGAGCAAACTCTTCTAGGGACTTCCTTGCCTGAGGAAGAACGTCCGCTGGTCATCACCATGAGCTTTCTGCGTGACTTCCAGCGTTCTGTTGTGGCCGAAATGGCACAGCAGATAGACAGAAGGTGCCCACAACAAACTTAGGCCCAAAGGCCTCCTTCGCCAGCGCGCCCTCGAGAGAGAAGTTCTAAATCAGCTCATCGTACTTCGGGAAGTGGAGACCCACGAGAGGAATCTTCAACAGAAAACACGCCCCTCGGGGCACGGCTTGCGGGACAGACGGAGTCCAAGCGACCCAAAACCCCGCGCCGAAGGAGCTCGTCACCTGAGGCGAGGTCCCCATCCCCTCAGCGCCGAACTCACTCCCCGAAGAGATGCCGACGATCCCCTTTCCCCGAAGAAGAGCCCAGCGCCACACTCCTTATGGAGAAAATATTGGCAAGGTTGGAAAGGGTGGAAAAATAGGTAGCCCGCAGACCTGTCTGGGCCAGACTATCTGAAACTTTCTGTGGTGATGAGTCACCGTTCACCCGAACAATAGTCGAGGCAGCCATGCCCAGTGATTTCCGGGTACCACGGCTAGAAACGTACGATGGCCGAACAGATCCACAGGCCCATCTGATGAAGTACAAACGGAGCATGGTGTTGCACGGGGCTGACGATGCCACTCTATGCAAATGTTTCGAGGTCACCCTTGCTGGCCCTGCTACAGCATGGTATAACTCTCTGGCCCCAGGAACCATCAGAGAGTTCCAGGAGCTGTCCACTGCCTTCACCCAGCAGTTTATTGGAAGTCGTCCTACGGCGAAGATGCCGGTGCAGATGTTCGACATAGCACAGAGGAACGGGGAAACCATCCGTGACTATGTCGAAAGATTTAACCGAGAGGCCCTAAGTGTTCCAGACTTTCGGCCAGAAATACGCATCCTCGCCATGATACGGGGCCTTCGGAGGGACTCACAGCTATTTTACGAGTTTTCCAAAGACCCCCCAGACACGCTCGGTGAATTTTTCTGAAGAGCCGAGCAGCATATGACAGCCGAAGAGCTAAGAATGGAGGGGCCAAAGAACGATCATTCCCGTCCCGAAGGATCAAGCCAGCAAGCCAAGTATCCGACAGAGCAAACAGGACGACCTCGGAGGTTCAGGGGAAGGAAGCCTCCTCCGAACTTTACACCCCTGAACACCACAAGGACCAACATCCTCATGACAATGGAGAAACAGGGGTCCCAGATTCAGCGACCGAAGGCGATGACCGCTGACAACAAAAAGAATATGAAGAAGTTCTGTCAGTTTCATCGCGACCACGGTCACGACACCGAAGACTGCTTCCAGTTGAAGAAGTACATCGAGTCGCTGATTAAGCAAGGCCAACTGCGGCGCTATCTGCGAATGCCTTCGCCGAAGGCAAGAAGAGAGGAGGAAGGAAAGGCTGATGAAGATGAGTATGACTCCGACAGAAGGAGGAACCGAAGTCCAAAAAGGCGCCTCCCACCTTCGGCGGGGGTAATACAAACCATCACCACTGGACTGCCATCCTCGGGGAGAAAGAGGAAAGCTAGGGAAATAGCAACGATGGAGTACCAAAGCCCATCGAAAAAACTCACCCGAAGAGATGGTTCCTCCGTCATTTTCCCTCATGACGACCCATTGTTGGTCATGGCAAGAATAGGAAATTGGGACGTCAAAAGGGTATTGCTGGACGATGGATCAAACGCCGACGTCCTATTCTCGCATCTGCTCCCAAGCTTGGGAATATCCAGCATCGACCTCAAGCCTGTTACTTCACCAACCTTTGGAATAGGACCCTCAGAGCTGCCCGTCCTCGGCTGGATCGACCTTCCCCTGATGATGAGAGGGAGTTCGATCAACGGAAAAGGAGAAATTTTTGCCTCCACAATGACGAGGTTCATTGTCATGGATGTCCCTTCGTCGTACAACGCCATCCTTGGAAGGCAAACACAAGGGAATTTGCACATTCGCCCAGATGTGAAGTACTTAACAGTCACCTTCGCCACCAAGGACGGAGACGCCGAAATTTTCATCGACCAAGCCGAGGTCAGAAAGGTGTTTGTCAAAGCCCGAAAGGCCCCAGCAGCCAACTTCGCACAAACCTTAGCAGGAGGGACACTACCGACCAAAGAACCAAAAACGGGCGGGGCGGAAAAGTTCGCAGAAGTAGAAACGGAAGAAGTAGAACTTGTCCCCGGCCAAAATACCCGAATAGGGAAAAACTTGGCCGAAGGTGACAAGAAAAACCTTGTATCCTTTCTACTGATGAATAAAGGACTAAAGGACTGTTCGCCGAAAGCAAAACCTGTACTCGCCAAAGGATATGCCAGGGGTAGACCCTCGCATAATACAACATAGCCTTAAAGTAAGTCCGGAAGCAAAACCTGTCCGGCAAAAGAAGCGAGGCATCTCGGTCCACAAAAGTAAATTCGTCAAAACCGAAGTACAGCGCTTGATGGACGCAAATGTAATTAGGGAGGTCAAGTACCCCGAATGGCTAAGCAATGTGGTTATTGCTACAAAAGAAGGGAGTAGTAAGCTCCGGATGTGCATCGACTTCAGAAACTTGAACGATGCCTGCCCGAAAGATTCCTATCCTCTCCCACCGATAGACCAGTTGGTCGACTCAACTGCCGAATATGGGCTCCTAAGCTTCCTCGACGCCTTCAGTGGGTATCATCAAATAAGGATGGATCTCGAAGATGAAGAAAAAACTGCTTTCATCACCGAAGGTGGAACATATTGTTACACTAGGATGCCCTTCGGGCTCAAAAATGCAGGAGCCACCTACCAAAGGCTGATGAGCAAAGTCTTTCATGACCAAATAGGGAGGAACATGGAAGTCTACGTTGATGACATGATAGTCAAAAGTAAGATGCCTAAAGACCATGTCACAGACCTAGAGGAAACCTTCCAGCAACTCAGAATATTCAGAATTTGACTTAACCCCGAAAAATGCGTCTTCGGCGTGACCTCGGGAAAATTTCTGGGCTACATGGTATCAGAAAGGGGCATTGATGCTAACCCAGAAAAAATTAAGGCTCTGCTCGAATTCCGAACTCCTGTCACAGTGAAAGACGTGCAGAGACTCACTGGAAGGATAACCTCTCTTAGCAGGTTCATCTCCAGGTACGGAGATCGGTGTCGGGCATTCTTCAAAGTCCTTACTAAGGCAGCAAAAAGAGAAAATGACCTCGGGGATGGTGACCATCCTTGGAATGAGGATTGCCAAAAAGCCTGGGAAGAACTTAAAATCTATTTGTCTCGACTGCCTACTCTGCGACAACCTCGCGAAGGAGAGCCCCTCATCCTGTACCTCGCTGTTTCAGAAAAAGCAGTGAGCTCGGTCCTTGTGAAAGAGGAAGGGTCGAGACAATGGCCAGTTTATTACGTAAGCAAATCCCTGCACGGCACCGAGGTCAGGTATCCATTACTCCAAAAAGCCATATATGCCTTGGTGCTGGCAGGAAGAAGATTGCGGCCATACTTTCAGGCTCACCCCATCATCGTCCGAAGTAGTCTGCCTCTACGGGATGTTATGAAAAAAGTTGATCATTCGGGAAGACTTTCCAAATGGTGTATAGAGCTTGGCGAACACGACATTGTTTATGAACCTCGGAAAGCCATAAAAGCTCAAGCACTGGCTGACTTCATCGCCGAAGTACCTACCACCGAAGATAGCCACCCGGATCCTGGCGAAGGTGAGCCAGAATGGACGCTGCATGTGGATGGAGCCTCAGGTTCCGAACACCAAGGAGCCGGAGTAATCATCAGAGGACCCGAAGGTCTAGAGGTGATAAAGGCCATCAAGTTCAACTTCAGCGCCACCAATAATGTGGCTGAGTATGAAGCTCTGATAGCAGGGTTGCGCCTGGCCAGAAAAATTGGAATAAGAAACTTGAAGGCTCACAGTGACTCCCAGCTGGTAGTTCGGCAAACGGCAGGGGACTACGGCGCGAAAGACCCAATTTTGGCAAAATACCACGAACTGGTGACGAAGCTCATTCGAGAGTTCGACACCATACGCATCGAAAATGTACCTCATCGGGAAAACACCGAAGCAGATTGCCTGGCAAAGGCAAAAACATACACCGAGGTACTAAACCACCCGAGCATTGAAGTACTGAGCATAGTAACTTCGGAAAAGGGCTGGAAAGATCCAATAAAGAGGTATCTTGCGGACAACGCGCTCCCCGAAGACCCCATCGAAGCCGCAAAAGTGCGAAGACGCTCTGGGCGATTCTTCCTAATAGGCGAAGAACTGTATCGGCAGGGATATGCAAATCCTTTACAGAGGTGTGTTGGCGAAGAGGATACTGAAATGATCCTCGAAGAAGTCCACGAAGGCGCTTGTGGTTCACATATTGGAACTGACGCCCTCGCCGCAGTGGTACTTCGCCAAGGATATTTTTGGCCTACCCTAAGAAAGGATGCCCGACAGTTCGTCCGAAAATGTGACAGCTGCCAAAAACACGCAAAAATCCAGAGGACACCCTCGGAAATGGTGACTTCGGCTGACTATCCCTGGCCCTTCGCAGTTTGGGGCATAGACCTCATTGGGCCGCTCCCAACAGCCCCCGGAGGCGTGAAATTCTGCGTAGTCGCAGTAGACTACTTCTCTAAATGGGTCGAGGCAGAACCATTAGCAACTATCTCAGCTAAAGAAGTGCAGAAGTTCGTATGGAAGAACATTGTATGCAGGTTTGGCATACCGAGGATACTGGTAGCCGACAATGGATCCCAGTTTATAGACAAAGGGTTCCAGGACTTTGTCAACAACCTCGGAATAAAGATGCACTTCGCCCCAGTAGCCCATCCTCAAAGCAATGGCCAAGTAGAGGTATCTAATAGGACCATAAAAGATGGTCTGAAAAAGAGGCTGGGGGAAGCAAAAGGGAAATGGCCAGGCGAACTCCAGAGTGTACTGTGGAGCTACCGAACAACACCCCGAAGAGCCACAGGGGAAACGCCTTTTTCACTCATCTTCGGTACAGAAGCCATCATCCCAATCGAGGTAGTGCAACCATCAATTCGAGTGCAAGTTTTTGATGAAAATGGAAATGACCTCGGCCTGAGAACCAAGCTCGACCTCGTCGGCGAACACAGAGAAATAGCCGAACTAAGAAGAAAAGCTTTTCAGCAAAGAGTGGCCGCGGCTATAAACTTGCGCGCCAGGCCAAAAGGAATAAAGAGAGGAGACCTCGTTCTCCGAAAGAATGAATTCGCACCTCGAAAGCCATCCCACGGAGTATTTCGCGCCAACTGGGAAGGCCCTTACCTGGTTCTTGCCGAAGTACGAAAAGGGGTCTACAAGCTCGGCGATTCCGAAGGCGTAGAATTAAAAAATACGTGGCATTCAGACGCCTTGAGAAAATTCTATGCTTAGAATCTCGGCGAAGAAGACCGTGCTGTATAAAGAAAGAAAATTTTCTCTAAAGCATAAAAAGTTTCTTAGCCAAAAAGTCCTAAGCATGAGTGGTGCGAATTCCGCAAAGGTGGCCGGCTAAAATAAGCGAAGGTATTATTTTCCGAAGTCTCTTGAGCAAACGTGTTCGGGACAACAGAGAAAATCTGGCGAAAGACTTAGCCAAAATTTTTGGGCATAAGTTGAACAAATCAGGATTTCACGAAAGAGGTCACCATGATAAGCACAGACAAAGTTTTCCGAAGTCTCTTGAGCGAATAAAGTTCGGGGCAAAGGGAAACAAAGAATCTCATGAAAAGATTTAGCCAAATTTTCAAGGTCTTTATTGAGATAAGTGTGCTTACAAAAAAGATAGCCAGAAGAAGAAGTACAAAAAAGAAGAGAAAGAAGAAAAAGGGCCCTAGAACAAACTAAGGGTTCTCGGCGTCCCGGGAGTCTTCGGCTCCTGCGTCCTTTTGCACCACCTTCGGCGCCGGAATAGAAGGAGGCAGGTTCAGATGATCAATCTTAGACCAGGACCACCGAGGTCCCTCGGGAATGTCCAGGGCCGCCAGGAAAGAGAGGTCCAGATCTGGGAACCTCTGAAGGACTTGGTGCCGAACAAGACAGAACCCGTCCTGAAAACCAACCTTGGTCATCTGGTCAGACTTGTCCTTCTCGACCTCAAGCTCCTCGAAGTCCTTCTTCAAATCTGAGACCTTCTTCTTCAGCTCCTTCACTTTCTTCTTTTCCGGCTCCTTCTTCATAGCATCGACCTCGGCTTGGAGCGCAGCCTTCTCAGCAAGCGCCTTCGCCAGGAGCCCTTCGGCCTCTGACTTCTCTTTCTGATGCGCCTCATTTGCCGAGATCAGCTCCGCCACTTGGGAGCCGAGGTCAGAAATTTTCTGGGAGGAGTCCCTCAAAAGTTCCTCTTTTTCTTTCTGGAACTCCTCCCGAAGGGCGGCAACTTCCTTCTCCGCAGCTTGGGCCAGCTGCAGGTTCTTGACAGCTAATTCCGAGCACATGGCCTTTGTTTTTTCTATGGCTTCTAAGGCCTTGGCTCGGAACTCAGTCTGCCTCGCCACCCGAACTCGGAGAAAGCCAGCGTACCCCAGAAGCTGCAAAAGGATAAAGGCGAGGTCATTAAGACAAAGAGAAAACCAAACACTTAGAAAAAAATTCAAGGGAGGAAGATAGACGCAAAGTATACCTGGGCGGCGTGTTCGGAAAGCTTCGCGGCGAGAGAATCGTCGCCCGGGTGAGCCGCGGCAATGGCCTTGAAGGAGGCATCGGTGAGGACCCCTTTCGAGATCTCTGTAGCCATTTGCTGGCAGTCTCCGGAGTACAAATTCATGTCCTCCGTAAACGTCCAGAAAGGCTCCTTCGGGACTTTTCCCTTCGGGATGCGGGCGTCCCGAAGGGCTCTCCTCTTTGCATGCTCAGCTACCCAACCCGGAGTGAGCGACTCTTCTGCACGACAAAACAGAAAATTGGTCAGGGCAAGAAAACCTCAAAGATCATCAAAAAGAGGAGCACCACAGTTTGTTAGAAGAACAAACCTGCTTGCACCTCGACGACGTCGTCGTCGGAAGCTCGAGCCTCTTCGGCAGAAATCCCCTTGCCTTTTCTTCGGCGCCGCTCTTCGGCAGAAGGGGCCTCTACCACGGCGCCCAGAAGAGCCTGCGACGGGGTAGGACTTTGAGGAGGGACCTCAGCAGCAACCTCGGACTGAGGGACAGTAGCAGCCTCGGGCTCCTCGCCCACCTCTTCGGAAATCTCTGGAAGAGGGGGGGCACATCCTTCTTCGCCCGTTTGGAAACAGACGGCCCAGCCCCGGACGTTTTCCGTCTTCGGGAGGCAGCTTTCTTCGTCTGCTCACCCTTCGCGGGCTGACCGGTGAAAAGGGCTTTGTAGAAGGCAGCAGTGTCCTCGCCCATTTCTGAAAAGGAAGAAAAACATCAGTGTGAGTCCGGAACGAAGTTATAACAAGGAGATTAGAAAGTAACTTACTCTCATAAAAAGTTTCGAAAGAAACTTCCTCCCGAAGGAGTTGCACTAGCCAGGAGTCCTTCCCGGCGATGGCAGGAGCCGGCATCCCGAGGTCCGTCTTGTGCTCCTTTACCACCCCGAGCTCCCGAAGGACCTCCTCGGTCATCAACCTCCAATTGATGGGGAAGGGGTAAAGAGGGCGCGAAGGGACCTCGGGACCCCAGTCGGCGACGGCTCGGATACGTCCGTCGAAATCCGTGAATACGGAAACCAACTCGGGAGTCAACAGTATCCTCGGATCTACGACGTCGTCCTCCAACCGTCCCTGAGCCCACTTGGTCGGAACATGCGACCAGGCCTCCTCCATCTTCAGAAAGAAAAACTTTTTTTGCCACCCTCGCCAGCTGTCCTTAGTGGCGAAGGTGAACATATACTTTTTGCTCCCGGATCCCCGAGGTAGCATGAAGTAAAAGCCACCCTTCGGGACCACGTAGAGCTTGTAGTACTGCATAAAAATGACGAAGTGGGGTTCTATTTTGAAAACGCCACACATACAGAGGAAGGCGTTGAAATAGCAGTACGAGTTCGGAGGAAGTTGATTTACGGCAATGCCATGAAATTGGCAAAAGTCGCAAATCAACTTCGGAGGGGGGAACCGAAGTCCGGCTTTCAGCTGAGCTCGGAAAATGTTGATCTCGTTACTATGGTTTGAAAAGCCGTAGTGGTCAGGACGTGGTAACCTCGTAACAGCGTACGAAGGAAGGAAATTTTTTTTCTTCCACTTCGCTAATTTTGCAGGAGTGGTGCAACAAGGGTGAGAAAGAAGAGGCTGCCAACTTTCAGGAATAGGCATTTTTGGCTGGAAAACAAGTTCGGAAAAAGGCAAAAATGGACTTCGGGAAAAACTTTGAAAAATAAAGAGTTCTGGAAATCAAAACCCACCAAATCTTTTGCCGAAATCTGGGTGTGAAGACGCCGTCGTGAAAGATGACCGGATAAAAGCTCAGGTGAAAGAATCGCCGCGAAAAGCAGAAGAGAGCAAAAGGAAAACCAGAGAGCAAAAGCAAAAGCAAAAGAGACAAATGACGCAATGAGCATATATATAGGCCGAGGGGGGTAGGCGGACCGGCGTCATAAGTACTCTGCGAAGGCGAAACGCCGCCATAAATGCCCTTCTGCACCTAAAAAGGCGCACCCGCGGTAACCGATGCAACCCCAGCCAACAAAAAGCCGACACGTGTCAGCCATCGCACCAAAAGAGGAACACGCCCTCTGACAGACGTCGCGCCGCTCCAGACTGACACGTCTGGTTACGAGACGCGACGTTTCACTAACCTACAAAAGTAAAGAAGTGGGTTACCTCGAGGACACCAAAAGACAGGCTATGGCCGAACATTCCGTATCTTTGGACAAAAAGGTGTATCTTTGGCACAGGTAACACTCCCTAGAAACTCCCGAGAAGCATCCTCGGAAAGACAGCGAACCGAAGTCTCCACTTCGGCTTCTTTGAGGAAGGCCTAAAAAGCTGGAAAGCAGGTCACTTCGAAGACACCAACAGACAGGCTATGGAAGAAAAGCCTACGTCTTCGGACGGAAGGTCCGTCTTCGGAACAAGTACTGCACTCAAGGCCCAAAGAGGGGCCCTCAGGAAGTGAAAAACCGAAGTCTCCACTTCGGCTTTTTTGGGGGGGCCTGTGATAGCCAAAAGGCTATCGCCTCCCCCAGTATGAATTTCCCCGAAGGTTTGTCCGGGGAGCCTGACGTAGCTCGGAAAGAAGCATTGCCACAGACCTCGGCAGAAGCGAAATCGAGCATGACGAAGTAAGCACTTCGGCTGAAACGCCAGGTTATCTAAATGTGTCGCTGACTCTCTCGGGGAACCGAACATATCGCCTTCGGGAGAAAAGAACCAGCTACTGAAAGCAGGAGAGATTCTCCCCGAAGGCGGAACTCCCGAGCTAGAGAACTCCCCGAGCCACCAATGTGATTCCCGAAGAAAGGCGTCCGTACCAAAAGATGACCTCGCCCAAAGGACCTCGGGAGTACGGCATGAGCATTTAATGAGCATTTAAGGAGCCTCTGACAGGTCGCCCATACGCTGCCTGAAACGGTGGCCTGACGCGCCGAAGCCGTCCGGGTCTTGTCACGACTTGACTCGGTTCAAGGCTCAAGGAGCCTGCCACTGGCTACTTGTCCCCTACGTCCGAAGGTACAGAAAAGATCCGACCGAACACGTGTCATGATCTAAACGGGCCAAGCTTCCCTATAAATACATAGGAACACGTCCTGGCAAGGGATGGGACTCCCCTCTCCTGAAAAAACACAAACAGGCAAGACCGCAAAACTTCCTAAGTGTTCCCTTTAACCTTCTCAGGAAACTGACTTGGGCGTCGGAGGCTCCTCCCCGGAAAATCATCCCGGGGACCTCCTAACCCTTTTTTCGGAGTCTTTCAGGTACTTTCCCACCTGGGGAACCTCTCCGTCAGACGTTCTCCCTCCTCGGAAGCTCCCTTGGAATTCACCATGTCGCAAGACAAAGATGCTGAAAGGTATCAGAAATGGCCGCAACAAGGGCCTTTCTCTTTCTCTCTCTCCTTCCCTGAAAGAATGTAACAGGGAAGAATCCTTGGCCCTTAATACTTTCTCCCCACCTCCAAAATACTGACTTGGGCGTCGGAGGCTCCTCCCCGGAAAAAGACTCCAGGAACCTCCTAACCCTTGTCTTCTCAGTGTTTGAGGCAATTCCTCCTGGGAAATCTCCCCTTCAGATGTTCTCCCTCACTAGAAGTCCCTCTCGGCCCTACCATGTCACACAATGAAGATGCTGCTGGGCATCACCTCCCTGCACCCTCCTATAAATACTTAAGAAGGACCATGGTAAGAAGGGACACAAAACTCTCGCTATTTTCCTTACTCTCTGCTGCCTATTACTGCCACTCTCAAGAACATTGACTTGGGCAATAGAGGCTCTTCCCCCGGAAACACATTTCGAGGAGCTACTAACCCTGGTTCTTCTGAGTGTTTCAGGCACCTTCATACTGGAAGTCTCTGCTTTAGGCCAGCATGTCATACGATGAGGATGCCACCGGGCATTAGGAGGTATGACCGAATATGGTTATTTCCTTTGACCGAACACGGTTCTATCTGAGGGGCATCGACCAAACACGGTCATGTCGGAAGGTGGAGAACTGAAAATGGTTGTTTCCTAAATTACATAAGTGAATTCCCATACTTAGAAAAATTTTCAAGGTGGTCATATCTGAAGGTGCCTATGTGTAAAGTTATACATTTTTCCTGAAGCATAGTGACCGAACATGTCCACTTCCACGGGAGAAAATCAAACATATTCACTTCCGAGGGGGGAATTGAACATGGTCACTTTCGAAGGGGCATTCGTGAAAATAGGCAGCCTTTGCCAAAGGAAATCAACCGAACATGGTTGGCAAAAAAGGCACTTAACTATTTTTTAGACAAGTTAAGTTTGATTGAAGATATTCAACCAAACATGGTTGGCAAAATAGGCCCTGAAGGTCATTGACCGAAGATGGTCGCGAAACCCCTCAGCTGAAGATATTAGAGTGTTAAAGAATGAAGATGATGCCCGAAGACCAATCATGGACTTAGCCAAATTTTGAAGAAGAGAAAAATTTCATTAACACTTCATCACAAAATACAAGGAGCAGATTACAAGGGAAAGAAGAAAAAAGAAGCCTATTCTAGGTCCTAATCACCTTTGGCCCCTTAGCGTCTTCGGCTTCCTCACCTTTGGCGTCATCCTCTTCGGCAGCAACTTTTGGGACCAAAGGTGTATTAGCTGAGTGATTGAGGAACTCCATCCTCGACCACTACCAAGATGGTCCTTTAGGGATGTCCAGGGCCGCCAAAAAAGAAAGGTCGAGCTCGGGAAATCTGGATAAAACTTGGTGACGAGCCAAGCAAAAACAGTCCTGATAAGAGGACTTGGTTGCCTGATTGGACTTGCCTTCTCTGCATCCAAGTCCTCCAGTTCCCTCTTGAGGACCTCGAGCTCCCTTTCCAACTTCTTATTTTTCTTTTTTTTTCTCCTTCTTTAGCCTATCAACCTCAGCTTGGAGTTCAGAGTTAAGAGCAAATGCCTTTGTAAGATCAGCAACGACATTCTCCTTATCCTTTTAGAAAACCTTATTTTCCAAGGTCAAAGATATCACCCTCGTGCCGAGGTCAAACATCTTTGAAGAAAATTCTTCAAGTAGCTCCCCCTGGCACTTAACCATCTCCTCCCGAAGGTTAGCTAGATCCTCCTTGGCTATCTTATTAAGCTTGCCGTACTTAACGACTGAGCTGGCAAAGAATTCCTTAGCCTTAGGCAAACTCTGCTTTAACTGACTTCGGACCGAGGTTTGTTTAGCCACCCAGGCCTAAAGGTACCCACTGTACGACAACAGCTGCAAAAAGGGAAAATTCTGAATAAGGGTAAAAAATGAACTTAGAAACCGGAACTGAAATACTTTCTAAGTCCTAAAGGATTGAAGTTTACCTGGGTAGCCTGCTCATTCATCCTCGCGGTGAGGACTTCTTCGTTGGGGCACTCCTCGGTTAGGGACTGGAATATGGCATTTGCCATAATGCCCTTTGGTACCTGGGGAGCCATCTTCTAGCTATCCTTAGAGAATAGGTTCATGTCCTCCATGAAAGTCCAAAATGGCTCCCTCGGGACCTTGTCCCTCAGGATTTTGGAATCCTGAATAGCCCTCCTTCGGGCGTGGTCCTCCACCTAGGGGGCCTGTACTTCTTCGCCTGTAAAGTCATACCGAAGTTCCATTAGAACATTATCCCTTAGCCATTCATCTATAAAGTCTAAAATGCCAAAAATTCCCAAACTCATAGAAGAATGGCTAAGGGACAAACCTGGACAAAGTTCAGCATCTTCTTCCTCGGAGTCCCTAACTTTGAGGACCCTGGAGGGAACACATTTGCCTTTCCTTTTTCGGTGTTCCTCAAGTTCTTCGGCTAAAAGACCACCGACCGAAGTCCCAAAAATATCTGCAGGAGTACTAGGACTAAGGGGAGTTGAACAAATAGCCAGCTCCGAAGGTGGATCGGCACAAACAGAAGTTTGGTTCAGCACCTCCACGAAGTCTTCGGGTGGAGGCGGAAGGGAGTCCTCCATGGCCTTCTTCAACTTTGATGCCGAAGGCAGTCCCCCCAGTGCTTTTTTCCTCTTCAGCACCGCCTTCTTTCTTTGTTGCTCCCCTTTCTCGGCTTGGCCGAGGAAAAGACTCTTGTAGAAGGCAACAAACTGGTCACCCATCTCTGCAAGAAGAAGAACATCAGTCTAAGTACAAAGGATATATATGAGAAAAATATGGAAAGGGACTTACTTTGTTCAAGAGCCAAATAAGTGAGTTCGCCCCAAAGGAGCTTTACCAACCACGCCTTCTTGCCATCGAAAAGGGGCTTCGGCGTATCCTTGTTGGTAATATGTTCCTTGACTACCCCCAGCTCCCAAATGACCTCTTCGACCATAAACTTCCACCTAATGGGGAAGAGGTATAGGGAATGCGGAGGGACCTCAGGATCCCAATTCGTAACAAGCCGAATACAGCTATCAAATTCTTTGAATTGGATTTCTAACTCCAAAGTTAGTAGCTTTTGGGGATCTAATACATCAATGTCAAGAGTCCTCGAGGCCCATTTCGTTAGCACATGCTTCCATTGCTCATCCACCTTCAAAAAGAAGAACTTATTTTGCCACCCTTACCAACTATCCTTCGTTCCAAAGGTGAACGTATATTTCTTGCTCCTAGATCCCCGAGGAAGAAAGAAGTAAAAGCCACCCTTTGAAAATGGGTGGAGTTTGTAGTATTGCATGAAGAAGATAAAGTGGGGCTCTATTTTGAAGACTCCACACATGCAAAGGAAGGCGTTGAAATAAGAATAAGAGTTCAGGGGATATTCGTTCACAGTTATACTGCTACACCTGGAAAGGGCTAAATGACTAAGTCCCGGGTTAGGAGAATTAGTGGAAATGAAAAAGTTTCCTAATTTCGAAACTTAGCAAATTTAATTGTGGAGACCTTGAATAATTTATGAAATGGGCATTAATGAGTGTTGGACACTCTGAGAATTATGCTTGGTTTAGGCCAAGAGTTTGGTGATGTAAATGGTGGATTTTAAAGTTGAGGGACTCAATTGCTGAAAGGAAAAATTTTGTGGGAGGACTCAATTGAACAATTGAGGAAAGTTGAAGGACTAAAGTGGGAATTTGGCCATTAATGCATGGAATATAGTCCATGGCCGGCCATCCCATGTAATTGAATTAAGAAAATGGCTCCACTCACCATTTTAAATTCCTCCTACATCCTCCACTCACCAATTAATTATTACTCCCACTTTACCTTGTCCCCCACTCACCATAAACTATTATATAAGGCCCATGCTTGTCACCCACTTACATCTCCACTATCATTGTTTATTGGCTCCACTCACAATTGTTTATTGCCCACTAAGCTATGTCTCCACTAACAACTATTATATTCCCTCCACTACTACTTGTCTTATAATTGTTTAATTGCCACTTTGACTAATTTTCCCCCTTAGCATTTTGAATGGCCGGCCCTCCTCCTAAATGCACATTTAGAATGCATTTCATTACATTTCCCTCCATTTTGCAAAGAAAAATCCGGCCATCACTCCCACTTTCATTTCAAACAATTACTTCTCTCTCTCTAGCTCTCCTTTCTCTCTAAGTTTCGGCCATGGTGTTCTTCAAGCTTCTTCATCATCTTCCTTGCTTCTAAATTCGGCCATGGCTAGAAACCGAGCTTCTCCCACATGCAAACACATTTCCATGAAGCTTTCAACCTTCTAAACACATCTAAACCAAGAACCAAGTGAGAAATCAAAGAAAACCCATGACGAAATGCTTGAAAAGATTCGGCCATCGAGAGAAGTTGGTGTTCCTGAGCTCACCTCAAGAGCTCCTTACATGCTTGGCATTTCTAGGCCATGAGGAGCAAGAAGATGAAGAAGAACATCAAGAAAAATGGACTTGAAGATTCGGCCATGAGAGGATTTATGTGTTCTTGAGCTCAACTCAAGAGCTCATGAACATACATGGCATGTTTAAGCCATGAGGAGCAAGGAAAATAAGAAGAATTTCAACGAAAGGTAAAGTTCATTTTCTGCCAAAGAAGGGTTATAAGTAAAACCAAGATTTCTTGGTGATTTTATGTATTTTTGAGCTTAGAAAAGTAAGATTTTGCTTACTAATATATTCGGCCATTTTTGGGATTTTTGCAAGGAAAACCCTTGAGGATTCGGCCATGGAAGGTTGTGGAAGAAAGCCAAGTGTTCTTGGCAAATTTTCGAGTCTTGGAGGCCGTGCAAGCAAAGACCATGAAGGTCACATGCATGGTGAGATTCGGCCAAGTGGTAATCTTGGCATACATGGATTTAAACCAAGCTTTCTTGGTGTTGTTGAAGTCATTATGAATGTACAAGGCAATGGCCAAAAGATGGGTGTAAAAACAAGAGTTTTGTAAGATAAGGAAGCAATGAAGCTTTCAGCCATGTTGTTGTTCTTGTAGCTTGGCATTTTAGCCATGTGTTCTTAGTATTTTATGGGTTCTTGGATGCATGTGGAGCTAAAATATCAAAGAAGAAATGGAAAGTAAATTCGGCCTTAGTGCCATTTTTGGTGGTTATGTGTGTAAACCATGTGTTCATGGTATCTAGGTGTTCCTAGTAAAATGTGAAGCCAAAATGGTAAAGGAAAGTGATGATAGATTCGGCCATAACACCATTTTGGTGAATATTGGAGTTAGCCAAGTGTTCTTGGCATGAATGATCCTTAGAAAACTTGTGGGACTCAATTGAGCAAAAGAAGGAAATAATGGGACAAATTCGGCTAAGAGATAAAATTGAAGGCCCAAATTGAAAACCAAGTGTTCTTGGTCCAGAAACTCTTAAATGGGCTATTTGGGCCATAATGGCATTATTGGCAAACGGGCTAAATCCTGAAAAGGTTAATATGGGCCCAAATCCTAAAGAAGTTAAATGGGCCAAATCCTGAAAAGATAAAATTGGGCCTAGAGACTAAATTGGGTTAAAATCCTGAAAAGGTGGAAATTGGGCCTAAATGCTAAGTTGGGCCGAGTCCAGAAAATAAATTAAAAGGCAAAGTAGGCCTGAGAAGTAAAAAGGCCAAGTGGGCCTGAGAGAACTTAAAAGGCCAAGTGGGCCTAAGTTCCAAAGAAAGCCAGTTGGGCCTGAGTTCCAGAACAGGCCAAGTGGGCCAGAATTCCAGAAAAAGCCAAGTTGGGCCAGAATTCCAGAAAAGGCCAAGTTGGGCCAGAATTCCAGAAAGGTGCAAATTGGGCCTGGATTTCCAGGAAAAGGCCAATATAGGCCTGAGTTCACAGAAGATTGGGCCTCAGTTCACAGAAAAAGGCTAATTTGGGCCTTACCTCTTTAAGTAGAGGTTGAGTAAGTTAAACCAAGTCCATTAAGGAAATGGCAAAGTTCCAACAACAAACAAAGCGAAGCAAGGCAAAGGCAATGAACAAAGGTTACACAAATGGTGGTAAGAATCCCTATACTCACTCTTTGCATGGTATATTTTCCATGACCTTTCATTGTGAGTATTAGTGCCCCTATGTGATGGTCAAAGAACCAAATGACCATAGGTGTGCATGACAGGGCTATGTGGTTGTTACTTTTTGTGAGGACTCATGATACTTTCTTAGTTGAATAATTGGGCACATAAGTGCATAATGGATGAAGTAGTGATGCTTTGGCGACTATGGTTATGGTTTACTCATGAGTAATTAGCAAGCATTTAGGGCTAGGAATTGAGTTTGGCCAACTCAATTCCCAAGCTAAGGAGCGCTCAGTAGGTTATAAAAATAAATGGCATACCGGGATTAGTGGTATGGATTATGCTAATGCTTGCGATACCCACGATGACATGGAACATGATGTTACGAGGACAGTGTTGTGTGTGTTGAGTTGTGTGCTTCTCTGAAATTGTTTGTGCATGCTGACCCATATTATTATTGTTATTGTTATTGTGCTATATCTTGTGTTTTCTTTGTTTTAGTGTTTTCCTTTGCAGGAATATGGATTAATTGCCATTACATTCTTGGCACAAGTTTAGGCTTTGGAAGCCATATGATGACTTTGAAAGTCATGAGTTAATTACCTCACTAGGCATTGGATGCCGTCGGGATTCTTACTGAGTTTTATAACTCACCCGCCCTGTTATACCTTTTTCAGGAAATGGATGGCTTGATAGATCAAGCGTAGAGTACCAGAGTACTCGTTACAATGTGCTAAAGGGTTGGGTATGTGTATAGTGTTGCTCAATATATTCATTTGACTCTAAGTGACTTATGTGGTATAGATTGCTTGTGAATCAAGCTAATGGTTTGGACTTCCTTGTGCAGGCTTATGGAGTTTAGAAGTTGTGGGAACAAGGTCTATTAAGCTGGAATGTGTTCCAGGTTATTATGAGTCAAGGTTTGGGTAGTATGAGAGTGTGGTCTGTAAAACCTGAACCTGGCTAATTAGAGACATATAGCATCCTTGGTACATTTTCTTTTCCAAGTAGGTGATGCTTTATTGTTGCCATTATGATCGTGATTAGCCTTGGATGATTATATGCCATGTTTGCATGGTTTTATGCAGATGGAATGCCATGATGGATATTCAGGTTATGTGTACTAGACTTGGCTGATACTCATGGACATATAAATGTGGTTTTCAAACTTGTAATGAGATGGGCTTCTTGGTTGCCATGCATTGGATTAGTACACTTGATGGACACACATTCTATGCACTTAATGGATTAAGTGTATGCTTTACTTGTATTACAAGTGTAATTAGTTGAGTATGTGCATCTAAGGAAAGATTTCCAGTGAATCTGGATATGCATGGATATTGTTGCCTAGTTGTTAAGAGGGCATCTAGAGACTTTTGTGTGTAACTGGCAAAGGGGTTAAGTCCATAAATGGAACACTAGAATTCCACATAGGTATTAGCTCGTTCCTTAAGAGCACCCTGACAACATATTGGAAACAAGCTAGTACCAGAATAGATCCTGGAGTCACGCCGTAGGTGCTCATAATATTTAATTAAGCCCTTCTGTTTAAGTAACTTCCGCTGCATTACTCTGATAATTGGGCCCAGGTGGGCCAGGGGCAGTTTGGTGCGTGACATATACCATGGAATTCGCAAAAGTCGCAAACCATCTTCAGAGGGGGATACCAAAATCTGGCCTTCAACTAAGCCCTGAAGATGGTAACCTCATCCGAATAAGGGGCATAACTAAGCATACCAAGGCTAGGAAGCCTAGTGACAGCATAAGAAGGAAGAAAGAATTTGGCCAACCACTTTTGGACTTTCCCCAATGTGGCACAGCTCGGATAAGAGTTAAGAGGAAGCCAACTCTCAGGGATGGGCTGAACTTTGGCTTGTTGAAAAGACATGTTTGGCGAGAAGGCTCTAACCTCGGGGAGATGAAGGAGAAAATTTTGAGAAAAAATGGAAATTTCAGAAATAAGCCCACCTATTTCGGGCTAAGGTAGGAACTTCGGAATACCATTGCAAGTGTTGCCGGAAATCGCTCTGCCGCTAGCACCACCGCCAAAGGGAAGGTTAAAAAGGAGGGAAAAGCGGAGAGCAAAGGCAATGAGAAAAGAAAAGTGTGGAGAACCCTGAAGGAGGAAGGGTTTATATAGACTGAATGAGGTAGGCAAAGCATCACCATATTGACCCCTCGTAGACGAAGGGACGTAACTGGTGTAACAAACACAACTGTTCACCAATCACCAGGTGACATGTGTCACCTGACGTGAGAAACAAGGGCTCACTTTCTAACAGCTAGCAGATCTATGCAAGCCTAGCCTACAATGACATGTCTATCTAATTAGAAGACATGACGATTCACTGACAACCAACAAAAAACCCAGAAGGGGAATGTACACATTGGTTCGAAGGAACAACTTCAGGAACACCAAAAGCTTGGGCAAAGAATGAGTACCAACTAATGCCAAAGGCACTACCTTGGCTAGGAGAGGCGTCTTGAATTGAAGAAGGGCCCTCATTTGAAGAAGGTAAACTCGGTCAAAAGTTTAGTTAATACATGCTGAGATGACTATCACCTACCACAAAGAGTTCCACAAAATGCTTGTGAAAACTCAAGTACCGAAGATACAACTTTAGCTTCCGAGGGGGGCATGTGATAGCCAAAGGGCTATTAACCCTTCTAGAATTCCCAAAGTGACCTAAGAAGCACCACCCTTGGGAAACATGAATGACCAACCATGGGAAAGAGGGGGCCCTTACGATCTTCGGGAAGAACACCACCTTATAACTGAGGGGCCATGATCCCCAAGATCTCCAGATCACCTAGCCAAAAACCAACCTCAGAAGAGAGCTAGCACTAACCTCTATGAATGACAACCACCTTCAGTGGGTAACAGAATCGACCTCAAAAAATCTATATACTACCACATTCGGAATAGTGAACCCACCAAGTTTGGGAAAGTATATCCCCATCCTTGGCAAGGAAAAGTGTCTTCCGAAGATGGCCCACTTTGTAAAAGGGCCCCTCCTAATAGCCTTCGGTGGCTATATTGAGCCAAAGGTGGCATCCTATTTTGAAGGAGCCTTATACCCCGAAGGGGTCTTGCGGAGATACAACAAAAATGGTTAAGGAGCCTCTAATAGAGAGACCTCGCACACGCCCCTGGCCTCTAGTGGAACGGCCTATGGCCAGTTAGAGATACCTATCTCTGAGGGTACGGATCAAATCTGACTGAACATGTGTCACGATCTAAACAGGCTATGTCAAACAGCCTCATCCCTCCACCCTCCTATAAATACTTAGAAAGGACCTTGGTAAGAAAAGGGATAGAACTCTTGCTATTCCCCACTCTTTGCTCCTTACAAGTCTTACTTTCAAATACTGACTTGGGCGTGAGAGCCTCCTCCCCCAGAAACACATCCCGGGGAGTTTTTAACCCCTGTTCCTTCAAAGTCTTGTAGACACCATCCTACCAGAAGTCTCTCATTCAGGCAACTCCACACTGGAAGTCTCTCCCTCAAGCCAGCATGTCATACAATGAGGTTGCCGCTAGGCATCAGCGTGCCTTTGTTTCTCACATCGTGTGGCATGTGTCACTAGGTCAATCGTCATCCTTCACATCCGTTACATTGACTATGTCTCTTCGCCTGCAGAGGGTCATAATGGCAGTATTTCTCCTGCCTTGTTTGGGCTATATAAAGCCATTCTTCCTTAAATCCTCATCACTCATCTACCTTTAGTTCTCTCTTACTCTTCTCAACTTTCTTTCTTTTGTGGTGGTGTCTTAGTGGAGGAGTGATTTTCGGCCACCGTTTACGGTGGTTTCCCTTTCTTTAGTATGTTAGTGTCTTTTGAAGTCAAATTTTCTCTTTGATTCCTCATCCAATAGTATTTTTGAGGTTAGGGTCCTAGTTTTCAAATATGTCTTCTTAACAATCTAAAGTCCAAACTGTTCTAGAAAGTTAAGCTACACTCAACTTTCATTTAAGCTGTGCCACTTCGTAAAAGCTGAAGAATTGGTTAGCAAAATTCTTCCTTCCTTCTTATGCCGTGACTAGGATTCCTAGTCCTGGCAAATCAAGCTACCTTCTTCGCCATAACATTGTTACTGTCTTTAGGGCATAGCTGAAGCAGGTCTTCGGTATCCTCTACCAAACATGCTAGGCGACTTTTGCCAAATTCATGGCATAGTTGTTGACCAGCTACCCCCGAACTCCTATTCTTACATTAATGCCTTTCTCTATATGTGTCGGGTTTTCAAAATAAACCCTTACTTCATCTTTTTGATGCAATACTACAAGCTTCATTCTGTCATGAAGGCTGGTTTTTACTTCTTGCTCCCTCGGGGATCCGGAGGCAAGAAATTTACTTTCACCTTCGGCACGAAGGACAGTTGATAAGGATGGCAAAAGAAGTACTTCATCATGAAGGTGGACAAGAAATGGAAAGATATGCCTACTTGGTGGGCTTCTGGGACCCATGACATCAACATGATGGATTTGTCAAAGTTGTTCACCCTCGAATTAGAGTCTTAGTTCGAGTAATTCAACAGCTATATTTAGGTAGTAACTGATTGGTTGGACCCTACTCCATCACATCCATTGTACCCTTTTCCAATCAAATGGAACTTGGTGGCCGAAAAGGTTCTTTGGGAGCTCGGGGTCATTCATGAGCATGTTACTAACAAGAACATGCCAGAACCAGTGGTGGACAGGAAGAAGTCATGGCTAGTCATGCTCCTTTGGGGTGAACTTTCTTATTCAAAAATTGTAGAGAGTAAGCTTCTTTCCATCATGTCTTTCTGGATTTTTCGTTACTTACATTGATATTTTCCTTCTTGCAAAGATGGGCAACAAATTAACAGCCTTTTACAAGAGTCTGTTCCTCAGCCAAGCCGAGAAAGGGGAGCAGAAGAAGAATGCCCCCAAAAGAAAGGAAGAGGACTAACCCCCTCCTCCCCCTAAAGACTAGACCACAAATCTATACCATTCCACCGAAGGTGTGGATCCTTCGGGAAGGGTGGCGATTTTATCTGGCCCCTTAAGCCCCAATGTTACCATAGAGACTTTGGGGACTTCGTTGGGGGTGTTTTAGGCTAAAGAGGCCAAAGAAAGGTGAAGAAAGAAGGGAAAATAAATCCCTGCTGAGGTGCTTGACATTAGTGACTCTAACAGGGAAGGCGCCAAAGTTCTACCAGGTTTGCCTCTTAGTCATTCATCTATGAATTTTGGCTTTTTTAGCATTTTAGATTTTGTAGATGAATGGCTAAGAGACAATGTGATAAAGTAACTTTATCACAATTTTGTAGAGGACTAAGCTCAGGCGAAGTGGATGATGGACCACATTTGGAATAAGGCTATTCGAGATTTGAAGATCTCGAAGGATAAAGTGTCAAGTGAACCTTTTCAGACTTTCATCGAAGACATGGACCTGTTTTTGGAGGATTGCCAAAAAATGGTTCCTCAGATGGTGAGGGGCATGCTCATCAATGCCACTTTTTAGACTCTAACCAAGAATTGCCTAAATGAAGATATCCTTTCCACTTGGATTTCTGAGCATACTACTAAGGTAAAACATAAGTATAAGTACTTGGAAAAATTTTTCATTTGTAAGTTACTGTAACTCACATCGAGTCCTTTTTCCTTGAAGCTGTTAGTGTATGGGGGCTATCTTTGGCCTGGGCAACCAAGCAGTCCTCCATCCATAGTCAGTCAGAGATGAACTTGACCAAGGCCAAAGAGATGTTTGTGAGGTCGTGCATAAAATATGGTGAGGTGAACAAAATTGCCAAGGAGGACCAGGCCAAGCTCTGCCAGGAGGTGCTGGAGAGCTAGCAGGGGCTCCTCGATGAATGCTCCTCCAAAATATTTAACCTCAGTGTGAAGGTTAAGGAACTGAGTTTGGCGGGGGAGGTCATTCAGAAGGGAAAGGAGAAAGCCATAACTAATGTCACCAAGCACTGGAAATCAATGCTGAGCTTCTTGCCAAAATTGATTAGCCGAAGAAGTAAAAGAAAAAGAAGAATAAGGCAGAGAAAGAGATGGAGGCGTCGAACAATAAGGTGGAGCATCTGTAAACCAAGAAGGCTAGGGAAGATGAAGTGGCCAAGTCCTCTATTGAAGATGGTTTTTGTGTTGCCCGCCATCAGATGCTTTTATGGTTTTCCCAACCTTAACGTCTAATTCCTAAGAGGTCTCGATATACCAGAAGGACCATCCATGTCGTTGACAAAGATGGAGTTCCTCAGCCTTCCAGAGCATGCTTCTTCAGCTGAATATGCTGCTAATGATGATGAGGATGATGTCGAGGATGCTGATGTAGATGAGCCCATAAATGGGTAAAGTAACCCTTAGGGCTCTATTTTTGAAGTTTTTTTTTGTTGTACTTTGCACTCTCTAATGGAATTGTCTTCTTTTCTCAAAATTTGGCTGAGTCCATGATTAGGACCATCTTCGACAAGCATTGCTTGCCCATGAAGCTTTTTTGTTGTTTCACCACCTTTGGGTAACTTACAAACTTTGGTTCAACTACGCCCAATAGATTCAGTCATGTACTATCATTGACAAAAATACTATCAAAGATTAAAACCTTAGCCTTTTCTTTTTGGGGAATTGTAAGTACTTTCCTAAGTTTTTAACAATAAGCAACAATTTTAGGAAACTTGCTATGTACAAGAACACTTAGGTACTTTCAGAATCGACCACATTCGGTTAACCTCCTTCAGTAAAGTTTATCAAAGATCACTTAGGTTTTTTTAGAATCAAGCACATTCAGTCAACCTCCTTCGGTAAAACTTATACAAGATCACTTAGGTACTTTCATAATCAACCATATTCAGTCAACGTCCTTTGGTATTCTTTGTTCCTAACACTTTAGGCAGCTTAGGAAATCACCATATTCGGTTGATTCCTTTGGGGAGGCTTCTCATAGTAAGGATCTTTCCTTGTAAATTTCTAAGTGTAGAGTTTTTTCAAAGAGTTTGAATGTCATGTGTTTTTCAACTCTTCTCCTTCAGCATTTCCAAGTTTATAGACTCCTTCTAGAACTTCTGTGAGGACCAAATAAGGTCCTTCCCAATTTGCCCAAAGTATTCCATGAGATGGGTTTCAGGATTCTAGTTCCACCTTTTGGAGAATAAGGTCTCCTTTCTTGATCCCTTTAGGTTTGAAATGCGAGTTCGTAGTAATCACTACCCTTTGCTGAATAGTTTTTTTTTTGATTTTGGCTGTCTCCCTATGTTCATCAATCATGTCTATTTTGGTTCTTAAACTAAGGTCGTTCCCTTCTTTGTTGAACACTTGTACTCTAATTGATGATTGTATGACTTTGATAGGGATAATGGCCTCAGTGCCGAATACAATTGAAAAATGTGTTTCACCAGTACCTCTTCT
The DNA here is from genome assembly GCA_005392925.1 of Aquilaria sinensis. Classification (NCBI taxonomy): domain Eukaryota; kingdom Viridiplantae; phylum Streptophyta; class Magnoliopsida; order Malvales; family Thymelaeaceae; genus Aquilaria; species Aquilaria sinensis. The sequence continues at coordinate 22,956 of SMDT01002002.1, read as the reverse complement.
AGGAGTTGTTTGATAACTCCACAGTGCACTCAAGAGTTCTCCTTGCCATTTCCCTTGGCTTCTTTCAACCTTTTCTTGTGACCATCTTTTCTTGCCTTCTTGGACACCTCAACCTGCCCATTACCTTGAGGGTAGGCAACTAGGGCGAAGTGTAATTTTACCCCGAGGTTGATTGCAAATTCTTGAAATCCTCTATTAATGAATTGGGAACCATTATCTGCTACTATCACTCTTGGCACACCGAATCTACCTATGATGTTCTTGCAGACAAACTTCTAGATGTCCTTTGCCAAAATTGTTGCCAGAGGCTCTACCTTAATGCATTTGGTGAAACAATGTAGAACTTCACTCCTTTAGGAGCTATTGGGAAAGGACCAATGAGTTCAATACCCCAAACAGTGAAGGGACAATGACAGTCAACTAAAGTTATTATTTCCAAGGGTATTCTCTGGATGGATTTGTGTCACTGGAACTTATCACATTTTTTGACGAACTGCCTTGCATCCTTCGTTAAAGTAGGCCAAAAATATCCATGCCGAAGTAATACCCCAACAAGGGCAGTCTTGATGTGAGATCCCCAAGCTCCTTCATGGACTTCTATGAGGACTGCCTCAATATCTTCTTCACTAATACACCTTTGCAGTGGATTTGCATACTTTTGCCAGTACAATTCCTCTCCAATCATGAGGTACCTTCCAGAGCGTCTATGCACCTTCACCACTTCCTTTGGATACTTGGGTAAGAATGAACAGACCGGGTATTCCTTTATAGGATATTTCCACCCTTTTTTGGTGTGATGAGCGCCATTATGGCTATGCTCGGGTGGTCAAGTACCTCAGTTGACCTCTTTGGTTTTGCCACTGTGTTAGCTTCGAGGTTTTTTTTTCCAAGGTACCTTTTCTATGCTTACTTTATCAAATTCTTGTATCAATTTTGTGACAAGGTCATGGTATTTCACTAGACTGGGATCCTTGGCACCGTACCCCTTCATTGTCTATTGGACAACCAACTGTGAGTCACTATAGACCTTTAGATTCTTTACAACAACTCTTTTTGCCAACCGTAGTCCAGCCACAAGGGCTTCATATTCAGTGATGTTGTTGGTGACCTGGAATCTGAATTTGATAGCTTTTACTGCTTCCATCCCTTCAGAACCATAGAGTATTATCTCGGCCCCTTAGTGTTCTGACCCAGAAATGCCATCTATATACAAAGCCCATTTGGTGTCCTTATTCCCAAGGTTGTCGAGTGCACCCTCAATTTTAAGCAGTCAAACAATAAAGTCTGCTAAAGCCTGGCCTTTTGTGGCCTTTCTTACTTCTTATATGATGTCGTATTCATCGAGCTCGATACAGCATTTTGCGGTCGGCCGTAATGATCCACCTTTTTCATGACATCCAAAAGAGGTAAATTACTTCAGACTGTGATAGAATGTCCTTGGAAATAGGGCCAGCACCTCCTACTTGACATGACCAAGGCCTAGATGGGTTTTTGCAGTAAAGGGTACTTGACTTCGGCACCACGCAAGGATTTGCTGACATAATATACCGGCAACTATTTTCCACCTTTTTCCCTAAAAAGTACTGAACTTACTGCTTTCTTAGTGACTGGGAGGTAAAGGATAAGGGGTTCCCCTTACCGTGGTTGCCCAAGTGTCGGCAAATGGGTCAAGTAGCTTTTGAGCTCATCCCAAGCCTTTTGGCAATCATCATCCCAAGGATGTTTCTCGATGCCGAGGTTGCCTTCATTTTTTGCTTCTTTGGTGAGCACTTTGAAGAATGGTTAGCACTGATCTCCATATATAGAGATAAATCTACTAAGGGATGTAATTCGGCCCATAAGCCTCCGCACATTGTTGGTACTTGTAGGAGTTTGGGATCCTAGTAAAGCCTTAACCTTTTCTAGATTGGCATCGATTCCTTTTTCAGATACCATAAATCCAAGCAATTTGCCAGTAGTCACCCCAAACACACACTTTTTTGGGTTAAGATGGATTCTAAAATTTCAAAGTTGGTGGAATGTTTCCCCTAAGTCTATGATATGACTACTAGGTATTTTATTCTTAACTATCATATTATCGATGTACACTTTCATATTTTACCCAATTTGGGAGCCGAACACCCTATTCATCAGCCTTTGATATGTGGCTCTTGCATTTTTAAAGCCAAAAGGCATTCTGACGTAACAATAGGTCTCAACTTCGGTAATGAAGGTAGTTGTTTCCTTGTCTTTGGGATTCATCTGAATCTAGTGGTATCCACTAAATGCATCGAGGAAGCTAAGTAGACCATATTTGGTAGTGGAGTCTATCAATTGGTCTATTGATGGCAGGTGATATGAGTGCTTTGGACAGGCATCATTAATGTTTCAAAAGTTGATGCACATTTAGAGTTTATCGCTCCCTTCTTTTGTGGCAACAACAACATTGCTAAGCCATTCAGGGTACTGGGCCACCCTTATTATGCATGCTTTCGTTAGTCATTGGACTTCAATTTTAACGAAATTGTTCTTATGTGCCAAAAGGCTCTGCTTTTTCTGTCAAATGGGCTTCACCTCCGAGTGTACTTTTAAGGCTGTGCTGAATTATACCTGGGTCTACTTTGGGCATATCCTTCAGAGGGTAAGCAAATAGATCTTTGTTCAATAATAGAAGGGATACAAATTTTTTCTTGTCACCTTCGGCTAGTTTTTTCTACACTCGGGAACCTTGGCCGAGGGCAAGTTCTACATCCTCTGTTTCAAGATCACTCATTTCCATTTCTATTACATCTTCACCAGTCATGCACTTTTCTCTCAAAGTTTGTATGTAAACTTGCACCAGATTCTGTCTTACTCTAACGGACACTTTCTTTACTTTGGCTTGATCAAAGAGTATTTTTGCATCACCCTCCCTTGCATCCAACATGAAAGTTAGGTATTTCACATCTGCTCAAATGTGAAGGTTGCCCTGTGTCTATCTTCCAAGGATGTCATTATATGAAGATGGGACATCTATGACGGTGAACCTTGTCATAGTGGAAGCAAAGAGTTCTTCCCTGGTCTGGACTGAGGTACCTCTTAGCATTAGGGGTAGATTAATCCACCTGAGCACTAGGAGTTCCTAGGGACTAATTCCAAAGGTTGGCGAGGTAACACGTTTACGATCACCCTCAGAGATACCCAAGTTCGGCAACAAGTGGGAGAACAGGGCGTCAGCATTCAATCCATCATCAATGAGCACTTTCTTCACATCCCAACGTTTGATCCTTGCCATGATCAAGAAAAGGTCATCATGTGGGAATTTCACAAATGACCCATCACTTCAGGCTAGCTTGTTCATTGGGTTATCAAACTCTGTCATTGTGATCTCCCCCAACTTCCTTTTTTCCTTCAGCTGAGGGTAATCTCATGGTTATCATTTAGATAACCCTGACCAAAGGTTTGGGGCGCCTCCTACTACTCTTATTAGTTCAAAGCCTGCTAGAGTCATACCCCACATCTTCTTCTTTTCTCTCATCTTTTGCTTTTTCTCGGCCTTAGGTGAACACATTCGTAAGTAGCGCCAAAGTTGATCATGTTTGATTAAGGACTCAATGTACGTTCTCAATTGGAAGTAATCCTCGGTATTGTGCCCGTGGTCCTGGTGAAATTGGTAGTACTTCTTCATGTCCTTTTTATTATTCGAGGTCATGGCCTTTGGACGTTTGGTAAAAGTTCCATGCTTTTCGAAAGTTATGAGGATATTCATCCTTGAAGTGTTGAGGGGGTGAATGTTGTTAGCTTTCTTTCCCTGGATTTTCAAGGTCTACTTTTTCCCTCGAATTGATACCAAGGTTGGCGACTACTGCTTTCAGACTAGTGATGATTAGACTTCGGCTCTCCAATTCTCAGTTCCTCAACTGTCATATGTTGCTTTGCCCTTTGATAGAATTCACTGAGGGTGTTAGGGGGATCTTTTGAGAACTCATAGAAGAGCTATGAGTCTTTCCATTACCCTCTAATCATTATGAGGATTCGGATCTCGAGGCAAAAGTCTGAAACACTAAGTGCTTCTCTGTTGAATCTCTCGACATAGTCCCAAATGGTTTCCTCATTCCTTTGGGCTATGTTGAACATTTGGATAGGCATCTTCATTGTTGGCCTACTCCCTATGAATTGTTGGGTGAAGGCAGTATATAATTCCTAGAAACCCATTATGCTTCTAGGTGCCAATGAGTTGTACCATGCAGTTGCTGGTCCAGATAAGGTGACCTCGAAGCATTTGCAGATGGTGGCATCATCGGCCCTATGCAACACCATGCTCCTTCTGTATTTTGTCAAGTGGGCCTAAAGGTTGCTTTGCTCATCATACATTTCCAATGATGGTACTCAGAAGTCACAAGGCATAAGGGCTTCGACTATTGCCCTAATAAAGGGGGACTCCTCTCCGGTGAAGGTCTCCGATCACCTTGGCCAAACTGGTTCTATGGACACCTATTTTTCCACCTTATCTAACCTTTCCAAAATTCTCTCCATCAAGATAGAAGTACCTTCCTCTCCAAACTGGTTCTATGGACACCTATTTTTCCACCTTATCTAACCTTTCCAAAATTCTCTCCATCAAGATAGAAGTACCTTCCTCTCCTCGTTCCTTGAAAACCACGGGTAAAGGAGAGTGACGTCTCATTCTCGGTGAGTAACTTCAACACTGTCGTGAGAAGGACTTCTCTAGTGGAGAACGACTCCAACGGTGGGAGGTCCTTGGCTTTTTTTACCTAGACCCTGCCACATATCGCCCATAAGATAGAGGGTTCTCTGTTGAATACTCCCCATGGAATCTCCTTTTTGGGGAACTCCAACGAGATGACTGGTGCCTCTTCTTCAGGTGGACCTTTGGTGAAGGGGTCCTAGTATGAGAATGTGCATGTGACCACCATTGGTCAAGTTGCTGCATCATTTCCACTACTATGGAGCACTAGAAGTCATGCTGAAAGCCCATAGTGAACGGCAGAGGATACTCATCCTTTGGAAGGGAAGGCTCCGGGGCTGCCTGATCGTCTACTAGTGGACGATCAGGCATAGACTGGGACTTTAGAATGCCTTTATCATTAGAATGCCATAGAGAGCAGAAAAGAAGGGTGCCTTGTGTTGTTTAGCAGGGAGCCTTCCCCGAGTATTTATGGTATGCCGTGGGGAAGAGGCCGTTATGCCCAGCCTTAGCAGATCAGGGAATGTGATCGGCTGAATTTAGTCCGTACCTTTAGAGAGAGGTGTAAACAGCTGGACATAGGCAGTCTTCTTCAAACCATCTTTTATGGTGCTATTGGACACCTCTACCTGTCTATTGGTCTGGGGATGAGCAACCGGAGCGAAGTGCATTTCTATTCCAAGGTTGGTGATGAATTCTTGGAATCCCTTGTCAATAAATTGGGAACCGTTGTCAGCCATTATTACCCTCAGTATGCTGAAGCTGCATACGATGATTTTCCAGAGAAATTTTTGTATGTCCTTCACCGAAATTGTTGCCAGGGGCTCTGTCTCTACCCATTTAGAGAAGTAATCCACTGCGACGACATAGAACTTCACTCCTCTGGGCGCGGTTAGGAGAGGTCTGATAAGGTCAATACCCCATAATACGAAGGGACAAGGGTAGTTAACCAAGGCTATCATTTCCGAAGGCAGTCTCTGAATGCTGGCATGCCTTTGGCAATTGTCACATTTCTAGACGAACTGCCTCGCGTCCTTTCTTAGGGTAGGCTAGAAGTACCCCTGGTGGAGTAGCACTCCTACGAGGGCGTCAGTTCCTATGTGGGAACCATAGGCCCCCTCGTTGACTTCTTTGAGGACTGCTTCTACATCCTCTTCGCTGACACACCTTTGCGTGGGCTTGCGTACCCTTGTCGGTATAACTCTTCAGTGATTAAGAAATATCGTCCAGAGTGCCTTCACACTTTTTCCGCTTCATTAGGGTCTTCCGATAGCTCTGAGGTCACAAGATACTTTTTTATGGGATTTTTCCATCCTCTTTCCTAGGTTGCTATGCTCACTATTGCTATGCTCGGGTGGCTTAGTACTTCAGTGAACTTTTTTTATTTGGCCAGGGTATTCGCTTCAATGTTATCTCGGTGAGGCACGTTCTCAATGTGCACTGCATCGAATTCCTGGACAAGTTTTGATACGAGCTCGTGATACTTGGCCAAAGTTGGGTCTTTCGCGCTATAGTCCCTGCCATCTGCCTGACCACCTACTGAGAATCACTGTGGGCTTTTAGGTTCTTCACACCAATTCTTCTTGTGAGGCGTAGACCTGCTATGAGGGCTTCATATTCTGCTATATTATTGGTGACATTAAACCTGAATTTGATGGCTTTCGTAGCTTCCACACTTTCCAGACCGCAAAAAATTACTCCAGCTCCTTGATGTTCGGAGCCGGAGGCCCCGTCAACAAACAGAGTCCACTCAGGTTCCTGTTTTGTGAAGTCAGGTGGGCTGTCTTCAGCCACTGGCACTTCAGCAATGAAGTCTGCCAATGTCTGAGCTTTTATTGCCTTTCTTGGCTCATAGATGATATTGTATCCACCGAGCTCAACGCACCACTTCGAAAGCCTTCTCGAGTGATCTACCCACTTCATTATATCCCGAAGTGGTAAGTGACTTCGGACGATGACGGGGTACCCTTGGAAGTAGGGCCGCAACCTCCTGCTTGCAAGTACTAGGGCATAAATAGCCTTTTGCAGTAATGGATATCTAACCTTGGCACCATGCAGGGACTTGCTCACGTAATATACTGGCCATTGCTGTGCCTCTTCCTCCTTTATGAGAACTCAACTTACGGCCTTTTCACGTACGGCGAGGTGAAGTACAAGGGGTTCTCCTTCTCGTGGCTGCCGGAGGGTTGGCAGACGAGTTATGTAAACTTTAAGTTCTTCCCAAGCCTTTTGGCAGTCTTTATTCCAAGGTCGCGCCTCAGCTCCGAGGTCACCATTGTTTTTTGCTGCTTTAGTGAGGACCTTGAAGAATGGTCGGCAGCGATCCCCATATCTGGAGATAAATCTGCTGAGGGATGTAATTCTCCCTGTGAGCCTTTGCACATCTTTACTCATCGTGGGAGTTTGGAATCCCAGCGGGGGCTTGTTTTTTTCTGGATTGCAGTCGATGCCCCTTTCAGACACCATGAATCTGAAGAACTTTCCCGCATTCACCCCGAACACGCACTTTTCGGGGTTGAGACGGATTCCGAAGGTCCTCAGTTGGTGGAACGTTTCTGCCAAGTCCGTGATATGACTACTAGGCTGTCTGCTTTTAACTATCATATCATCGACGTAGACCTCCATGTTCCTCATAATTTGGGAGCTAAAGACCTCATTCATCAACCTTTGGTACGTGGCTCCTGCGTTCTTAAGCCCGAAGGGCATTCTAACATAGCAATATGTACCGACATCGGTAATGAAGGCGGTTTTTTCCTCATCTTCGGGGTCCATTCTAATTTGATGATACTTGCTGAAGGCATCAAGGAAACTTAGGAGGCCATACTCGGCCATTGAATCTACCAACTGATCTATCGGTCACAGAGGATACGAGTCTTTAGGACAAGCATCGTTCACATTTCGGAAGTCTATGCACATTCAGAGTTTGTCACTCCCTTCCTTTGTGGCAATGACCACGTTAGTAAGCCATTTGGGGTATTTGACTTCCCTTATGACTCCTGCCTCCGTTAGACGTCAGACTTCGATTTTAACAAAATTGTTCTTATTGTTAGTGTTGTGCCCAAAAGCCAGTCATGAGATGATTGTATTTTTGCACATTGAGTCATGATATTTTATTAAGGCATTAATCCAGCAATTATGTTTGTTGTTTTGTTCCTGCGAAACTTAACAAACATAATTGTAACCCTAGAATAATGATATTCTTAAAAGTCCCTCGTCTAGTATTATTGTGGAGCGGGTTGCAATAATACATAACGACTAGCATATGTGGAGACTAATATGAGATATGTAGTCTACATATGGGTACAAGTTGGAGAACTTTTGTACTGGACCGACCCACCATGAGAACACTACATGGATCGTTATATGAGTGTCATAAGTGATTCCCATAGTGATCAGGGTATATGTAGTCCTTCGACCTAAGATCATCAAGGTTCCCTACATGTGAGTCACATACTTTGATACTTTCCTTTGTTGCTCGTAACTGAGTGAACTTGAAGGAGGTCATTGGGTATGTCACATATCATGCGGAGGGATTTGTATGATCAAGATGGGATTTGTCCCTCCTATGTAACGGGAGTGATATCTTCGGGCCCCTTGATAGAGTGAGACTTAGAAAATGCATGGCCATGCTTGGATGAGTTGATATACGATATCAATGTCATCAGTTTAAGTTAGTCTACTCGGTAATCAAGAAACCAAAGATTGGGCTATACGAGAGTGACACATTCCATGTCTCGTGCTTAGTCTTGATATCTTGGACAAAGGGACAATGGCATATATCGGTGATGATGATCATAAAGGTATAGTCGAATCATCGACAATCTTGTCACTTGGGTAGCAATGATGTGTTGCTAGACACCGCTCATTGCTTATGATCATAAATGTGATTTATGATCATTGCCAACGTGATAAGAGCCTATTGGGTCGCACACATAGAGCTATTTGGATCATTAGAGTGCATGGGCTAATTATTTGGGTTATGGTTTCACTTTAATTTCGTATTAATAATGGGCCCAAGAGTTGAGCCATTATTAAGCCCGAAATTAAATCCTAATTGGATTAGGGCTTTGAAACCCATTAGGCCTGGAAGTTGAGTCTCACTATAAATACAACTTTTAAGTGAGAAATTCGCAGGTCTCCTTGCCCTAGCCTCCAAAAAGGACAGCCACACTCTTCTCTTGCAATTCCTTGGAGGACGCAAGCTAGCACTGCGAGCGCAAGAGAAACGCATCTGTCGGGACGTGGTGGAAGCGTGGTGATCCCGAGAGGCTCGTGTGGATACCATAGAGAGCCTGAACACGTCAACTGTTCAGGTTTTGTGATTCGACTCTACAGTTGAGTGAGAGATCTCAACCGAAAATTAGGTATGAAAATTTTCAAACACCCGGTTTACCCCGTTTCACTTGGATCCTGGAGGGTTTCGGTTAAATTCCGCTGCGCTGTTTGGCTCCCGAAACCCATCAGTGGTATCAGAGCTACTGGTGAAACCCTAAATCGGGATTGAGTGTTGAATCGCATGATGCTATGTGTTCGGTTGCTTTTCGGCCATGATTAATTAGATTGATTCATGATGCATGAAACCGGAATTCGTAATGAACATATGAGATATATGAAGAAACGACACAAATTGGTTAATGAGATTAACCCGAAATTGAATGGTATGAGATACCTATATGGATTAGGATTCTTGCAATAGTTGCAAAAACCCTAGCTTTGTTCGGATTCGACCTGTTCGGGCACCGAAAGTAAGGTATTTTTGGTGGCTCAAATGGAGGAGTCTCGGGTGCCTACTTGCGCGAAATAGAAGATTTCGGGCTAAGCAATTGTAAGAGAATTTTTTGCGCCGGGAGGCGCTGCCCCCCACGCCCCCCGCAAGGACGGCTCCCGTTGACCTCGTCTGCTGACCGGTCAGCGGAACCACCGTCCGTTGACCGGCCAGCGGGACCGCCGTATGCGAAGCGCCACATAAATAAAAACTGGTTAATCAACGCGCAAAAATTGGCATGCATCTTTGTTGAATGAGATTTGACATGATATGCTGATTGGTGTTTGAAGCATGGTGCATGGTTATAGCCCTTGATTGGTTGTACTTGTAAATACGGCCTGCGAGTCGTGCCTTTTCTTATCACTCTCATTGTACATGCTCTTCTCACCTTACTCCCCTCGGATGTAACTCGAGGTTTCTATTATTGATGTAATAGTGCATTATGGGATCATCCAAGGTTGTATGTCTAAGGATCATCCAAGGAGGCATGTCCAAGGAGATGACAACAAAAGGGCAACCAAGAAAGGAAGAGAAGGAGCTTGTGAAGACTCTTTTCTTTTCTTAGGCTTTTATGATATTCTCATTGGCTTGAGAATATCGCATAGTTTGGGCTATAACCATGTCACGTTTACTTTCTTGTAAGCATGAGATGCATGTTTTATATTTGTATGTGATGCATGTATAAGACAACCGGAGATAACAAATTGGTGAGATCAAAAGAAAAATCCCTCAAACAAATATTAAGTCATTAAATGTGATGCCTTCCAAATGTTGGCACTCGTCAAGACTTTGATCAACATTAGGTGGGTTTGCCAAAGCAAAGCACCTATGTTCATCTTGGTAAGGCGCGATGGGATAATAGTGATATCCAAATTGCTAACTTTGGGTCCGACTTAACTAAGTCATCCTAATAGGATTAGGGACTTAGAGGCATAGAGTTGGGCTTAAGTTCATGAGATGAGCTTGGACAAGTGTTGTTCACCCAACTATCCAAGAGTTGCATAAGATGCAATTGGCTATCCAAGAGTTGCATAAGATGCAATTGGCAAGGAGTTGCCTACCTAAATAGCTGTAACTTGAGAGAAAAGCCAAAGCTGACTCAGGTTGTGGTCAAATATGGATCTTGGCCCACTAGAATACCTTAGCGCCGAGGTGTTCCGAAATAATATCGAGGGTTATTATTTTGAGGAAAATAGTGGGAGTATCATTTAATAAAAGTCCTTATTAAATGAATTAAAATACATGACTCTTACACTGCATATTTACTGTTGTAGATAACCATGGCACAAAACACATCGACACTTTCATTGCGATCGATCCTTGAGAAGGAAAAACTGAATGGGACCAACTTTCTCAAATGGTACCGAAACTTGAGGATAGTCCTCAAACAAGAGAGAAAGGCTTATGTCCTAGAGCAGCCCATTCCGAATGAGCCTGCTGCCACTGCTCCAAGAGCTGAAAGGGATGCTCACAAGAGGCATTCTGATGATGCTTTGGATGTTGCATGCCTCATGCTTATTACCATGGAATCTGAGCTTCAGAAGCAACATGAGAACATGGGGGCGTTCGATATGATCGAACATCTCAAAATGCTTTTCCAAGAGCAAGCTAGGCATGAGAGGTTTGAGACCTCTAAGGCATTGTTTCAGTGCAAGATGTCTGAGGGAAGTCCCGTGGGTCCTCATGTGCTCAAGATGATTGGGTACATTGAGAATCTTGAGAATTTGGGATTTGCTCTTCAGAAAGAGTTGGCTATTGATGTAGTCTTGCAATCGTTGCCTGAAAGCTACAGTCAGTTCGTCATGAACTATAACATGAACGACCTTGACAAGTCCCTCCCTGAATTGCTCAACATGTTGAGAACTGCTGAGCAAAACCTTAAGAAGGCTAAGCCCATTTTGATGGTTCAAAAGGGCAAGGGAAAGGGAAAAGCCAACAAGAAGAAGGATAAAGCTAATGGAAAGTCCAATGCTAGTTCTTCTTCAGCTGCACTGAAACCAAAGGGTGGTGTGGCAAAGGAAGGGGAGTGCTTCCATTGTAAGCAACCTGGACACTGGAAGCGCAACTGCAAGCTCTATCTTGAAGAACTTGCTAAGGAAAAGGGAAGTAAGACTTCCACTTCAGGTATTTTTGTTATAGAGGCTAACTTTTCTACTTCCTCATCTTGGGTATTGGATACTGGATGTGGATCTCACATTTGTGCAAATGTGCAGGATCTAAGTAGAAGTAGAAGATTGGCCCGAGGTGAAGTGGACCTACGTGTTGGAAATGGAGCAAGGGTTGCTGCCTTAGCCGTAGGGACTTATGTTCTCACTTTACCTAGTGGATTAGTTTTAGAATTAGACAACTGCTACTTTGTGCCTACTATTAGTAGAAATTTGATTTCTGTTTCTTGTTTGGACAAGAAAGGTTTTTCATTTATAATAAAGGACAAATGTTGTTCTATTTATTTGAATGAAATCTTTTATGGTAGTGCTCAACTTAGCAATGGGTTGTATGTTCTAGACCTCAAAGATCCAATCTATAATGTGAATACCAAGAAGGTCAGATTAAATGATTCAAACCCAACCTATCTCTGGCACTGTCGCTTGGGCCATATAAATGAGACCCGCATATCCAAGCTCCATAAGGATGGACTCTTGGACTCATTTGATTTTGAATCATATGAGACATGTGAGTCATGTTTGTTGGGCAAGATGACCAAAGCCCCATTCACAGGGCAAAGTGAAAGGGCTAATGACTTACTAGGACTCATACATAGTGATGTATGTGGCCCTATGTCTACACAAGCTAGAGGAGGTTTCCAATACTTCATTACTTTCACTGATGACTTCAGCAGATATGGCTATGTGTATCTCATGAGACACAAGTCAGAATCCTTTGAAAAGTTCAAAGAATTCAAGAATGAAGTAGAGAATCAACTCGGGAAGAGTATCAAAGTGCTTCGATCAGATCGAGGTGGAGAGTACTTGGATCGAGAATTCCTTGACTATCTGAAGGAGTGTGGTATAGTATCACAACTCACTCCACCAGGTACACCTCAATGGAATGGTGTATCTGAAAGGAGAAATCGAACTCTGTTAGACATGGTTCGCTCTATGATGAGTCAAGCTGACCTTCCAAACTCCTTTTGGGGACATGCTCTAGAGACAGCCGCTTTTACACTAAACCGAGTTCCATCTAAATCGGTTCAAAAGACACCATATGAGATATGGAGTGGGAGGCATCCCAATTTGTCTTTTATGAAGATTTGGGGCTGTGACGCTTATGTGAAACGTCAATCCTCTGACAAACTAGGGCCCAAATCTCAAAAATGCCTTTTTGTTGGGTATCCCAAAGAAACAAAGGGTTACTATTTCTACAATCCTTCTGAGCAAAAAGTGTTTGTTGCTCGAACTGGTGTCTTTTTGGAGAAAGAGTTTATCTCTAAAGAAACTAGTGGGAGGAAAGTAGAACTTGAAGAAATTCAAGAACAACAAGGAGACATTGAACCTGAAATGGAACCTGAACAGAGACCACAAGATGTTGTGGTTCAAGAGTCTGTTCCTATTGCATAGAGCCCACGTAGGTCTAGTAGGATTCGGCATGAGCCTGAGAGATATGGATTTCTCATGACTCACACTGGTGATGTGATGCTCATGGATCAGGATGAGCCCACAACCTACCAACAAGCTATGTCGGGGCCTGACTCTGAGAAGTGGCTAGTGGCCATGAAATCCGAGATGGAATCCATGTATGAAAACCAAGTATGGACTTTGGTTGACCCACCTGAAGGGGTAAAACCCATAGGGTGCAAATGGGTTTTCAAGAAGAAAACTGACATGGATGGTAATGTGATTACCTTTAAGGGACGATTGGTTGCAAAAGGTTTCAAGCAAATTCATGGTATTGACTATGATGAAACTTTTTCACCAGTTGCTATGCTTAAATCCATCCGAATTTTGTTTGCTATTGCTGCACACTATGATTATGAGATATGGCAAATGGATGTCAAAACTGCATTCCTAAATGGAAAGCTACTTGAGGATGTGTACATGACACAACCTGAGGGTTTTGTCACTCCTGGGAATGCCAATAAAGTGTGCAAATTGCAAAGGTCCATTTATGGACTGAAGCAAGCTTCTCGAAGTTGGAATCTTCGTTTTGATGATGCAATCAAAGAGTTTGGTTTTATCAAAAATGAAGATGAACCTTGTGTCTACAAGAAGGTTAGTGGGAGCGCTATTGTCTTCTTGGTGTTGTATGTAGATGACATACTACTCATCGGGAATGACATTCCTGAGCTACAGTCTGTGAAGACTTGGCTAGGGAAATGTTTCTCTATGAAGGACTTGGGTGAAGCAGCCTATGTGTTAGGCATCAGGATCTATAGAGATAGATCTAGAAAGCTTCTTGGCCTAAGTCAAAGTACATATATTGACAAGGTGCTAAAGAGGTTTAGCATGCAAGATTCCAAGAAAGGATTCTTGCCCATGTCACATGGTATCACTCTTTCTAGATCTCAGTGTCCGAGTACACCCGAGGAGAGAGAGCGCATGAGTAAGATTCCATATGCCTCAGCAATTGGATCTATCATGTATGCCATGATATGTACTCGTCCCGATGTCTCATATGCTTTGAGCATGACAAGTAGGTACCAATCGAACCCCGGTGAGAGTCACTGGACAGCTGTTAAGAACATCCTTAAGTACTTACGAAGGACTAAGGATGCATTCTTGGTCTTTGGAGGTGAAGATGAGCTCGTTGTAAGGGGTTACACCGATGCAAGCTTCCAATCTGATAAGGATGATTTTAGATCGCAATCTGGTTATGTGTTTTGTATTGGTGGTGGTGCTGTGAGCTGGAAGAGTTCAAAGCAAGAGACAGTAGCTGACTCTACAACAGAATCTGAGTACATTGCCGCCTCTGATGCTACGAAGGAGGCAGTTTGGATCAAGAAGTTCATCACTGAACTTGGAGTGGTTCCAAGCATTACCGACCCGATAGAGCTCTATTGTGACAACAATGGAGCAATCGCACAGGCTAAGGAACCTCGATCTCACCAGCGATCCAAACACATACTCCGACGCTATCATCTCATCAGGGAGATCATCGAGAGGGGTGATGTAAGGATATGCAGGACTTCGACAGATAGCAACATTGCTGATCCACTGACAAAGCCCCTTACGCAGCAAAAGCATGATAGCCATTCTAGGTCCATCGGTATTAGATACATGGATGATTGGCTTTAGTGCAAGTGGGAGATTGTTAGTGTTGTGCCCAAAAGGCCAATCATGAGATGATTGTATTTTTTGCACATTGAGTCATGATATTTTATTAAGGCATTAATCCAGCAATTATGTTTGTTGTTTTGTTTCTGCGTAACTTAACAAACATAATTGTAACCCTAGAATAATGATATTCTTAAACGTCCCTGGTCTAGTATTATTGTGGAGTGGGTTGCAATAATACATAACGACTAGCATATGTGGAGACTAATATGAGATATGTAGTCTACATATGGGTACAAGTTGGAGAACTTGTGTACTGGACCGACCCACCATGAGAACACTACATGGATCGTTATATGAGTGTCATAAGTGATTCTCATAGTGATCATGGTATATGTAGTCCTTCGACCTAAGATCATCAAGGTTCCCTACATGTGAGTCACATACTTTGATACTTTTCTTTTGTTGCTCGTAACTGAGTGAACTTGAAGGAGGTCATTGGGTATGTCACATATCATGCGGAGGGATTTGTATGATCAAGATGGGATTTGTCCCTCCTATGTAACGGGAGTGATATCTTCGGGCCCCTTGATAGAGTGAGACTTAGAAAATGCATGGCCATGCTCGGATGAGTTGATATACGATATCAATGTCATCAGTTTAAGTTGGTCTACTCGGTAATCAAGAAACCAAAGATTGGGCTATACGAGAGTGACACATTCCATGTCTCGTGCTTAGTCTTGATATCTTGGACAAAGGGACAATGGCATATATCGGTGATGATCATAAAGGTTTAGTCGAATCATCGACAATCTTGTCACTTGGGTAGCAATGATGTGTTGCTAGACACCGCTCATTGCTTATGATCATAAATGTGATTTATGATCATTGCCAACGTGATAAGAGCCTATTGGGTCGCACACATAGAGCAATTTGGATCATTAGAGTGCATGGGCTAATTATTTGGGTTATGGTTTCACTTTAATTTCGTATTAATAATGGGCCCAAAAGTTGAGCCATTATTAAGCCCGAAATTAAATCCTAATTGGATTAGGGCTTTGAAACCTATTAGGCCTGGAAGTTGAGTCTCACTATAAATACAACTTTTAAGTGAGAAATTCGTAGGTCTCCTTGCCCTAGCCTCCAAAAAGGACAGCCACATTCTTCTCTTGCAATTCCTTGGAGGACGCAAGCTAGCACTGCGAGCGCAAGAGAAAAGCATCTACCAGGACGTGGTGGAAGTGTGGTGATCCCGAGAGGCTCGTGTGGATACCATAGAGAGCCTGAACACGTCAACTGTTCAGGTTTTGTGATTCGACTCTACAGTTGAGTGAGAGATCTCAATCGAAAATTAGGTATGAAAATTTTCGAACACCCGGTTTATCCCGTTTCACTTGGATCCTGGAGGGTTTCGGTTAAATTCCGCTGCGCTGTTTGGCTCCCGAAACCCAACACTTATGGGTTGAGAGGCTTCACTTTTTTTGTCGGACAGGATTTGGCTCTGGGCACACTTGAAGGCTATGTTGGATTATGCGAGGGTCTACCCTCGGCATGTCCTTCGGTGAGTAGGCAAATAGATCTTTGTTCATTAACAAAAAAGATACAAGTTTTTCCCTATCCCCTTCGGCTAGTTTTTTTCCTATTTGGGTACTTTGGCCTGGGACAAGTTCCACATTTTTTGTTTCTATTTTCTCAGGGTCTTTTGTTTTTACTCCCTTTGCCTTTCCTGTGAGCATGACCTTTACTCCCGAAGTCTGTGCTTGGATCTTTGTTGGGCCTTGTCTTGCTTTCACAAAAACCTTTCTTACTTTCCCCTGGTCGATGAAGGTCTCAGCAACTCCGTCCTTCATTGCGAGGGTGACAGTCAAGTATTTCACATCTGGGCAGATGTGGAGGTTTCGTTTCATCTACCTCCCAAGGATGGCATTACATGACGAAGGGATGTCTATGACGATGAACCTTATCATTGTGGAAGAAAAGAGTTCATCCTTTGTTTTGTGACAAAGTTCCCCTTAGCATTAGAGGAAGGTCAATCCATCCAAGGACAGGGAGCTCGGACGGACCTATCTCGAAGGTAGGGGAAGTGACAGGCTTGAGGTCACCTTTTTGGATGCCCAAATTTGGTAGCAGATGAGAGAATAAGACGTCGGTGTTAGAACCATCATCGAGTAGTACTCTCTTGACATCCTAATTCCCTATCCTAGCAATGATCAGAAGTGGGTCATCATGAGGGAATACTACGGTAGACCCATTTTTCCAAACAAGCTTGCTCGATGGGTTAGCAAATTCCATTACTGAGATCTCCCTGGCTTTTCTTTTTCTTTCTACCGAGGGTAGTCCAGTGGTGATCGTTTGGATTACCCCAGCCAGAGGTGGCGGGTTCCTTTTGGGACTTCGGTTCCGGTGCCTGTCCGAATCATAGTCCTCATCGTCTCCTTTCTTTTCCTCTTCCCTTCTCCCTTTCAGGGAAGGCATCCGTAGGTAGTGCCGAAGTCGGCCCTGCTTTATCAAAGACTCAATGTACTTCCTCAGCTGGAAGAAATCTTCAGTATCATGCCCATGATCCTGATGGAACTGGCAAAACTTTTTCATGTTCTTTTTGTTGTCCGAGCTCATGGCCTTCGATCATTGAATTTGAGTTCCCTGCCTTTCCATGGCCATGAGAATGTTCGTCCTTGTGGTGTTTAAGGGAGTAAAAGTCAATGGCTTCTTTTCTCTCTGCTTTCGAGGTTGACCCCCTAATTCAGTTGGGTAGCGAGTTTGTTAGCTTGGCCCCTCGGTACGGATGTAGTCGGGCTTTGGACCTTCCATCCTCAGCTCTTCAGCAGTCATACGCTGCTCCGCCCTTCGGTAAAATTCGCTGAGGGTGTTTGGGGGTACTTTGAGAACTCGTAGAACAACTGTGAGTCTCTCCGAAGTCCCCGTATCATGCGGAGGATACGTATCTCTGGCCTGAAGTCCAGCATGCTTAGGGCTTCTCGATTGAGCCTTTCGACATAGTCGTGAATAGTTTCTCCATTCTACTGCGTTATATCGAACATTTGAACTGGCATCTTCATCGTCGGCCTGCTTCCGATGAATTGCTGCGTGAAAACAGTAGACAACTCTTGGAATCCTATGATGGTTCTGAGGGCTAATGAGTTATACCACGCCGTTGCCGATCCGGAGAGGGTGACCTTGAAGCACTTGCACAAGGTGGCGTCATCAGCACCGTACAGCACCATACTACGCCTGTATTTGGTTAGGTGGGCCTGGGGTTCACTTCGGCCATCATAGGTTTCCAAACGAGGCACCCAAAAGTCACTCGGCATAGGTGCTTCAACTACTGCTCGGATAAATGGCGATTCATCTCCGGTGAAGGTTTCTGAGAACCTAGACCAAACAGGCTTTCGAGTTACCTGTCTATCCACCCTCTCCAACCTCTTTAGGATTTTCTCCATGAGCAGTGTGGAGCTGGGCTCTTCTTCTTGTTGCCTGGAGGCCTTTGGTAATGGAGAATGACGCCTCATTTTTTTAGAGTAACTTCGGTGGCGAGCGGATTTCTATTTTTCTTCTGGTGAAGAACTCCTTCGGCGTTGAGTCCTGGGCCCTTTGCACCCCGTGTCTCCCGTAGGTTGAACCTTGGGGGGTATTTTTCCAATGAGGACTCATCACGTTGGTCCCCATTCCCCAAACTCTGGTGAGTTGACTATGGGTTTCTCTCCCGACGAGGTGCTGGTGAAGGGGGCCTTCGGTCAAGATGCGGTTGTGGCCATCTTCGGTCTTGTTGCTGCATCATTTCGGCCACCACTGAGCACTGAAAATCACGTGGGAAACCCATCGTGATTGTTAGAGGACGCTCATCCTCAGGTAAGGATGTCCATGCGGTGGGTTGTTCGGTTACCGGTTAAGTTTCCGGTGCGGACGAAGACTTCAGAAGTCCCTTGTCCTGAGAACGCCTGGTCTCAACGACGGCTACCTGAGAGTGGGTTCCCACAGACGGCGCCAAATGATGCCCACTGACATCTTTGTTGTGCAACATAGTTAGCCTGAAGGGGGCTTCCGGGGAAGAAAACGTCTAAAGGAAAGATTTCCGGGAAGAGGTCACCTGAAATACTCAAAGAACAAGCATTAAGAGGTCCCCGGTGTGTTTTTCCAGGGGGGAGTCTCTGACGCCCAAATCAGTGTTTGAAAATGGAGAATAATAATTAGTGAGTGGGAGTTTTTCCTTTTTTTTTTTTTATGTGTGATCCCCTTGCCTGGGCCATTTCTTGGATATTTATAGGGAGGTGCACAGGAGAAGTTCATTTGCCTTAGCCTGCCCCGATCATGACACGTGTTCGGTCGGATGCGGTCTGTACCTTCAGAAGTGGGGTCTCTAGCCGACGACAGGCCATCTGGTCAGAAGCCTAGGTCAGACGAGGGCGGTGTGTCGGGAACTATATGAGGGCCACGTGTCAGAGACCCCTTAACCATTTTTGTCATATTCTAGAGATCCCTTTGGTGGAAGGGACCTCCTCGGGGAGTAAGGCCCTTTCGGTACTACTCTGCTCTCCAAGAACTGTGGGGAGAGGCCCCTCGGCCATACAGAGCACCTACAGGGGACTCCGCACTCTTTCGAGAGTGGAGAGGTAATCCCCGAGGTCTTTAGACGACTTTACCGACAATGGTATATCCTGCCATTTCTGAGGGTGGCAGTGCTACCGACCGAGGGTGGCGAGGACCCTTTCTTCCCAAGCTGGGTTAGATATAAATCCGAGGATGGTAATAAGTCCGTCAACCCTTGGGGCTATTCAGGTGCGATAGCCATTCAGCTATCACTTAGGAATATCCAACACTAGCAGATTAGTCATAAGCTTAGTTTTTCCTACTACTAGCTCACAATCCTTAGCTAGGTCATTAGTGAGAAAAGACATTGACTACTTGTTGTTTTCACTAAGGATATCCTAGGCATGATTTCAGTAGGCAATGTCATGGAATTAACAAATTTCCTAGACACTATAGACACAGATGCACTAGTATCAAACAGAACATTAACAAGCATACTGTTAAGGTAAATGTTACCTCTTAGTGCTCCTCCCTGCTCTGATGTCTCTGGCCTCTCGACTTGGAAGACTTTGCTAGCTGTTACACCCGAAAAGGGCTAAATGATTAAGTCCCGGGTTAAGAGGATTAGTGGAAATAAAAAGTTTCCTAATTTGGAAACTTAGCAATTAAATTGAGGAGACATGGAATTTATTTATGAAATGGGCATTAATGAGTGTTGGACACTCTAGGAATTATGCTTGGCTTAGGCCAAGAGATTTGGTGATGAAAATGATGGAAATTAAAGTTGAGGGACTCAATTGTTCAAAGGTAAAGTTTGTGGGAGGACTCAATTGAACAATTGACGAAAGGTGGAGGACCAAAGGAGGGATTAGACCATTTCTCATGGCATTTTAAGCCATGGCCGGCCATCCCATAATTTTTGCCATTTAAAATGGCCACATAAGCCTCCACCCACATTATTTAAATTGCCCACATGGATTTGACCCCACCATCACCATAAACAAATATTTTGCCCACCATTTTTTACTAGTCTTTGTCTCCCACTTTACATTATTTTATTTCTCCTCACCATCACTTGTCAAATCAATTCTTTAATGAGCATTTGACTATTCTCCCCCCTTTTCGATTCAAAAATTCGGCCATACCATAAAAATTAAACAAAAGGGTTGTTTTGATGGGACACCACTTTCTTTTGTCCAAGAATTATTGCATTTGACTAAATCTCCTCCCATTTTGAATTACATGGCCGGCCATCCTCACTTATGTGCAAGCAATTTGTGCATTTAGTATGCATTTCTGGTGCATTTCTCCTTCCATTTGGCCGCCCAGCATTTTCATCCGGCCATACACTCCCAAAATCATTTCAACACTTACCTCACTCTCTCTCTAGCTCACTTTGCTCTCCCTTCTCTCTAAAGACCAGCCATGGCGTTCTTCCAAGTTCATCATCTTCTTCCTTGCTTCTAAGATTCGGCCATGAGCAAACCAACTCCTTTTCCACATGCAAACACGATTTCGTCGTGATTTCGTACTCCTAAACACATCTAAACCAAGAACCAAGTGAGAAATCAAAGAAAACCCATGAAGAAATGCTCGTGAAGTTTCGGCCTTGAGAAGATGTGGGTGTTCTTGAGCTTCACTCTTGAGCTCATGAGTATACATGGCATTTCTAGGCCATGAGGAGCAAGAAAAACAAGGAGAACATCAAGGAAGAACAAGCTCAAGATTCGGCCATGTTCAAGGTTGTAAGTAAACCAAGTTTTTCTTGATAATTTCATGTGTTTTGAGCTAGATGCTACTCTCTAATGACTTGGTTATGTTGGATTTTTGCAAGGAAATCAAGTTGGATTTTCGGCCATGGAAGGATCTTGGTGTTCTTGGACTCCGCTTAAGAGTTCAAGGCATGCATGGCACTTTTAAGCCATGAAAAGGAAGAAATCAAGCAAAGATTGAAGAAAAACCCATGTGTAAGTTTTAGCTTGCATTTTCTCTTGGATATTCGGCCATGTTCATATTTTGAACTTTATGGGTATTTAACCAAGTGTACTTGGTGTCTTGATGTTTTTATGGCCATTCCAAGGAAGGAAACAAGCAAAAGTTGGAAGAAAAGCAAGAAGAAGTATTCGGCCAAGTTGATATCTTGGCATGCATGGACATTTTTCCAAGTGTTCTTGGTATCATTAAAGTCCTTGTGCGTATACAAGACAATGGTCAAAAGTTGGATGCAAAAAGGATAAATTTTGTAAGCCATGGGAGCACTAGGAGATTCGGCCATGTTGTAGATTTAATGTCTTGGCATGTTAGCCATGTGGAGCCAAGTGTTCTTGGCATATTTTTTTGAGTCCTAGAAGACTTGTAAAGCAAAAATCACAAAGAAGAAATGGAGAATGCATTCGGCCATAGTGCCAATTTTTGGTGGATGTACCAAGTGTCTTGGTGGCAAAGGTGTGCATAATGAAAATATGGGACTAAAATGGTGAAGAAAGTATGATGATAGATTCGGCCATAAGCACAAGTTGGTGAGAAATTGGTGTTAGCCAAGTGTTCTTGGCATAAATGGTCCTTAGAAAACTTGTGGGACTCAATTGAGCAAAAGAAGGAAATAATGGGACAAATTCGGCCAAGAGATAAATTTGAAGGCCCAAATTGAAAACCAAGTGTTCTTGGTCCAGAAACTCTTAAATGGGCTATTTGGGCCATAATGGCATTATTGGCAAATGGGCTAAATCCTGAAAAGGTTAATATGGGCCCAAATCCTGAAGAAGTTAAATGGGCCAAATCCTGAAAAGATAAAAATTGGGCCTAAAGACTAAATTGGGCTAAAATCCTGAAAAGGTGGAAATTGGGCCTAAATGCTAAGTTGGGCCGAGTCCAGAAAATAAATTAAAAGGCCAAGTGGGCCTGAGTTCCAAAAAAGGCCAAGTTGGGCCTGAATTCCAGAAAAGGCCAAGTTGGGCCAGAATTCCAGAAAAGGCCAAGTTGGGCCAGAATTCC
Organism: Aquilaria sinensis; assembly: GCA_005392925.1. Classification (NCBI taxonomy): domain Eukaryota; kingdom Viridiplantae; phylum Streptophyta; class Magnoliopsida; order Malvales; family Thymelaeaceae; genus Aquilaria; species Aquilaria sinensis. Next base: position 794 of record SMDT01002002.1, on the reverse strand, counting down.
AGAAAAGTGCAAATTCCAGGGCTTGGATTTCCAGGAAAAGGCCAATGTAGGCCTGAGTTCATAGAAGATTGGGCCTCAGTTCACAGAAAAGGCTAATTTGGGCCTTACCTCTTTAAGTAGAGGTTGAGTAAGTTAAACCAAGTATGCTTGGTAAATTATGGTTCTCTTGTTTAATAGAAAGCAATTAAATAACTTGTTAGTATTTTGGGCTTTATAGGTCCATTAAGGAAATGGCAAAGTTCCAACAACAAACAAAGCAAAGCAAGGCAAAGGCAATGAGCAAAGGTTACACAAATGGTGGTAAGAATCCCTATACTCACTTACTCCATGGTATATTTTCCATGACCTTTCATTGTGAGTATTAGTGCCCCTATGTGATGGTCAAAGAACCAAGTGACCATAGGTGTGCATGTCAGGGCTATGTGGTTGTTACTTTTTGTGAGGACTCATGATACTTTCTTAGTTGAATAATTGGGCACATAAGTGCATAATGGATGAAGTAGTGATGCTTTGGCGACTATGGTTATGGTTTACTCATGAGTAATTAGCAAGCATTTAGGGCTAGGAATTGAGTTTGGCCAACTCAATTCCCAAGCTAAGGAGCGCTCAGTAGGTTATAAAAATAAATAGCATACCGGGATTTAGTGGTATGGACTATGCTAATGCTTGCGATGCCTACGATGACATGGAACATGATGTTGCGAGGACAGTGTTGTGTGTGTTGAGTTGCGTGCTTCTCTGAAATTGTTTGTGCATGCTGACCCATATTATTATTGTTATTGATATTGTGCTAT